>WNYA01000022.1:91206-338889 GCA_019512145.1 Engystomops pustulosus
AAATTGTTATACTACAAGGCCTTGAAATTAGTAAATAACATAAAGTGCTGTCCTACAACATCAAATTGTTACATTTAGCCTCTTAGCATGACTCATCTCAGGCTCTCTTCTGGCCTTTTCAGTTCATTTGCATATGACTTTACAGACAACTTATTATGCAAATGGGACACAATTCTAGAAAAGATATTTCATTCACTGTTTTATACTTTAGGGTGCTACTAGTTTAAGGGGTAATGACTGGTGAGTAACTACTAACAAAAAATTCCAATTCTCATATCAAAGTCTCAATATATAATCTAATACAGATAACAAAAACATTTTATAGCATACATTAGGAAAATGCATTTGGTACTAAAGGATACTTTTATTTTCTTACCTTTCCCATTTTGCCTTTTGGACTAGTGTTATCCAATAGATACCAGGAGTGCAGAGACCCTTTTATACTTCCATCCTCTATTGCGTTTAGATACTGCTGACATTTTGCCAACTAATCAGAATGAAAAGCTTTGTTCCCTTTAGACTTTTCAGTATTGCTGTGGCTATTGTTGCAGTATTTTTTGCTTGTACAAATTTGTAGAAGCTTCTCCTAGTATAGTACAAATAACTCTTATATTTAAAATATGTTTTATATAGTGTATATGTACATATACCTCCAGTCAAGTGTGACTTTTTATCATTCAGTTTATTAAATAGCATAATATACCAACATATTGTCATAAGTACAGAAACCCTTTTTCTCTCGCAGGTCAGGCAATTCTATTAACAAGGTAAATCTATTAACAAGTGACACATTATTTCCCAGAAGCGGGGATTCATCACCGCCATTCTCTGCCTTTTTTATCATTCAGTTTATTAATCAAGATTTGTAAAGATCAAGATAGAAACAATTTGACAATCACAGTTGCAGGGAAACAGTTGAAACATAGTATGATAATGTACAAAGCGAAGCTTATAGTTGTTTGACGTACCACTTGGCGCCCCTGCAACATGCAACCAAATCGCCATTATCTCATAATTTCAATATCTCCGGACTCAACACAAGGCCCATGAAAACATAGTTTTACAACAACGGTTACATTTAAGCCCAGCTCCTCAGCGCATCAGTGGGGATTTTCATTAGTAAAACCAACATGGGGAAAAGACAGTCTAGGCTTCAAACCCATGTAACAGTCTTACCACAGTAGAGAGAGATCTATAAGTGCATGAAACACTTCCTGCTCCATAGCGGCCACAAGACTAAGACTGAAAATATCAATGCCCCCACATGGGATTCTGCCTCACAACAGACCTCAGAACCTAGCAGCCTGTCCTCCCAACATGCCTGGCAGACTGAGACAGCAGAACCACATACTAGTTCCCCAGCACAACCAAACTTCAAGCACGAGCCCCAGTGCGGATACCTCACAGCTTGATTATCAAACAGTGGCGGCAGAAGTGTTAGCAAAACTCGCCCCAGTTATCCAGAGGGCCCTAGAATCCCCCAAACATATGGCCTCTGTCAAGATATAACCAAACAGGCAGTTCAGATAACTTGCAGCTGAATTTTAGAAGACAACTGGAGGCAGTTACACTACAGGCCAAGAGGCTGTCAGAGAAGAAAGACAACACTGAAAATTGGCCTCCCGGGATCTGTACACCCAGGGGACCTGTGGGCATTCTATGAACATGATCTCCCAAAGCTCTAGTTCTAAAAGGAAGATGCCGGGTAGAAAGAGCACATCGCAGGTGGACAAATCCAAAGGCTTCCAACCCACAAATATCCAATAAAGACCTGGATGGAGTCCGGCCACGATAAGTGATCATGGGCTATATGAACTTCAAAGACAAAACTGCCATTATCAGAGCTTTTTCGCCAAAAATCTAGTCATTTATTGTTTCAAGGATCTAATCCGATACTGTTTGAAGACTACTCGGCAGACGTTACCAAGAAGTGAAAAGCCTTCTGTACCATATGAATAGCGCTGGTGGAAAAAAAGAGTTAATTTCCAACCACCCTGAGGGTGTTCTACTTGGATGACTCCGTGGGCACCTACATAAATCCTAAAGAAGCTAAAGAGGCTCTACTGTGACATTTCATCCTTCATACTGCACCACAAGACTGAGAAGGCAGAAAATGCATGCTGGTGATTTGATGGGGGTTGTTTCAGGTTCTGTGGGCATTACCTCAAGCTGATAAAAGGCTGGGAGTCTGGTGTCTCAAGGTGGTTCATTATTCCTGTATTGCTATTTTGGACTGGTACCTTTTGCTGGACTGGACTTTAGTTATGTTTACCCTATCAGTGCTGGAACCTTTTTGTATAAGTTTCCTGCCAGTGACCGTGGAACCCAGTAGCCTGCAATCCTGCCAGCGGTCCTGGAACCTGGTATCCTGCTATCCCGCCAGTGGTCCTGTAACACGACACACAGTTTCCTGCTGTCCTGCCCTAGAACCCAGCTTTCCTGCCAGCCTTTCCTGAGCACCAACTATCTTGCCTGCCCTGAAACCCAACTATCCTTCCAGCCTGCCTTGGGATTTTGCTTTCAGTTTTATTTGTCCCGTATTCTGATTTTAGTTTTTTGTAATATATGTTTTTATTTTAGATCACAACCTTGCAAACTCCCAAGATGCTGGTTCAGAAGCCTAGAGTCAAGAGCGTCCTCCCCTGATCCAGACACAAGTCTGTTTTAGTGTCATTTTGTGCTATTTTGGTTGGTGGTGTGCCCCAGGATCACTGATCTACTCTATGCGTTTCCTGCTTTCTTGAATGTAGTAATGACTGTGACATCATGCGTACCAGGCGCTCACAATGCTGATGACATCATAGTGTCTCAGATGCTTCCCAAGGACAGCAGAAGGAACCAGAAATCTCCTTAATAGTGAAGTGTCTGTTTAGGAAAGAGAGATGGTGACTGAGGCCGCATTAACACGTTGCGTTATGGTTGCGTTACAACAGCTGAAGAGGTGATTTACCTTATTACATTACTGTTTACATTTGTTAACACGATGTTAACACATACTTAACAAAATACATGTATTAAAGTATTGCTAACATATGTCTTAACATCGTGTTAAAGATGCATTTTGTAAACTCAAATGTTAACAGCAAAGTAATTAGGCAAATTAACTCTCCTCAGCTGTTTTATTGCATTTCAAAATGGCCTAAGGGTGATGCCACACATGGCGTTTTTGGTCCGTTTTTAAGCATGCGTTTTCAGGCCGTTTAAAAACGCATGCGATTTTTAAAACAGTTGACAGTTAGAGATAAGCGAACATACTCGTCCGAGCTTGATGCTCGATCGAGCATTAGCGTACTCGTAACTGCTCGTTGCTCGGACGAGTATTTCGCCCGCTCGAGAAAATGGCAGCTCCCGCCGTTTTGCTTTTTGGCGGCCAGAAACAGAGCCAATCACAAGCCAGGAGACTCTGCACTCCACCCAGCATGACGTGGTACCCTTACACATCGATATGCAGTGGTTGGCTGGCCAGATCAGGGACATGGGATAGACTAGCCGTGCCCCGCGCTGCTCGGATCAGTCTCTGTCGATGCCGAAGGGAGAGAGCTGATGCTGGTCAGGGGAAAGCGTGATAGGTGTTTATTAGCTTACTGTTAGGCAGAGTGGATTCTACAAGAACCAACAGCCCTTTTAGAGCTGACAATATACGTTTAATTTTTTTTTTATTTGCTGTGGCTGGGCTTGCTGGCATAGTAGTGCAGCTCAGAGTACCATATTGTGATGAGGATTTAGCAGGGGACTGCTTACCGTTTTGTGTTTAGTCTTACTTAGTGACCACACATATCCACCTCAACACCAAAGTGGGAAAAGTTAATAGGGTTGATTCAATTAGGCACCAGTCTGGCAGTAAGTTTTCTTTTTATTTAGTTTTTTTAATTTTTTTTTTTTTACTAACTCAGTGTCTCTCACTGGATGTAGTGTGCTTTATACTTGGCTAGAAAATAGCCATAGGAGATCCAAACGGCTTACTTACGCCTTACAGTTAGCGTTATTATATGTGATTTTGTTGATCTGCATGGTGGCTTTTTTTGTTGTGTTGCTCTGCAGTTCAGTGCATTCTACTAGAACTTCGTGGAGCAAGCAAATTTGGAGTTGAGATTGCGAAACCCTGTGTTTTGCGCTTAGTGCGCACAATATCCATCGCAAAGACCGAGCTAGGGGAAAATTGATTAGGGCCGGGGTTTGTGTAGTTCAATTGGCACCGTCTCTGCATGTCCATTTTTTATTTACGTATTATTTTTTCATAACTCAGGCGTCATATCATCCTGGCATATGTGTGCCTGTAATACTTGGCTAGAAAAGAGCATAGGAGGAGAGAATCCAACGGGCGTAATTACGCCTTACAGTAGCGTATAATATGTGATTTTGGTTCTTGATATTCGCTCTGGTCGCTGTAGTGCTATGCAGTGCATTATACTAGCAATGTGAGCAATTTGGAGAGTGTGCTGAGGATTGCGACCCACTGTTGGGTTTGCGCTTTTGTGGCGGCACATTATCCATCGCAAAGACCGAAGTGGGAAAATTTATTAGGGCCCGGGGTTGGATTTCAATTAGGCACAGTCTGCCATTTCCTTTTTTATTTTACGTTTATTTTTTTCATAACTCAGCGTCATCTCATCTGGCATAGCAGTGTGCTTTTATACTTGGCTAGAAAATAGCCATAGCAATAGGATAGCATCGTTTGGTTTTAAAAACTAAAAAACACACAAATAAAAAAAAACAAAAACAAAAAAACGTTAAAAAAAAAATTAAAGTTATAACTCTCATTTTCAAAATGTTTAACCCGAGGGCTAGGGGTAGAGGACGAGGGCGGGGACGTGGGCGTCCAACTACTGCAGGGGTCAGAGGCCGTGGTCCTGGGCGGGGTGAGACACCACCTGCTGATGATGAAGGAGCAGGGGAACGCCGCAGAGCTACACTCCCTAGGTTCATGTCTGAAGTTACTGGGACTCGTGGTAGAGCACTGTTGAGGCCAGAACAGTGCGAACAGGTGATGTCGTGGATTGCCGACAATGCTTCGAGCAATTTGTCCACCAGTCAGTCTTCCACGCAGTCCACCCATGTCACCGAAATCGGCACTCCTCCAGCTCCTGCACCTCAGCCTCCTCCCCCCCAGTCTGCCCCCTCCCAGCAAAATTTGCCATTTGAACCGGCATACTCTGAGGAACTGTTTTCTGGACCCTTCCCACAGTCACAAACCACTTGTCCGGTTGCTGCTGAGCAATTTTCCGATGCCCAGGTTTTCCACCAGTCGCAGTCTGTGGGTGATGATGACCTTCTTGACGTAGTGGAAGAAGTGTGTAAAGAGGTGTCCGACGATGAGGAGACACGGTTGTCAGACAGTGGTGAAGTTGTTGTCAGGGCAGGAAGTCCGAGGGGGGAGCAGACTGAGGGATCGGAGGATGATGAGGTGACAGACCCAAGCTGGGTTGAGAGGCCGGGTGAACACAGTGCTTCTGAGACGGAGGAGAGTCCTCGACCTGAACAGGTTGGAAGAGGCAGTGGTGGGGCCTGGCATTTGAACCGGCATACTCTGAGGAACTGTTTTCTGGACCCTTCCCACAGTCACAAACCACTTGTCCTGCTGCTGCTGAGCAATTTTCCGATGCCCAGGTTTTCCACCAGTCGCAGTCTGTGGGTGATGATGACCTTCTTGACGTAGTGGAAGAAGTGTGTAAAGAGGTGTCCGACGATGAGGAGACACGGTTGTCAGACAGTGGTGAAGTTGTTGTCAGGGCAGGAAGTCCGAGGGGGGAGCAGACTGAGGGATCGGAGGATGATGAGGTGACAGACCCAAGCTGGGTTGAGAGGCCGGGTGAACACAGTGCTTCTGAGACGGAGGAGAGTCCTCGACCAGAACAGGTTGGAAGAGGCAGTGGTGGGGCCAGACGGAGAGGCAGGGCCAGAGCTGGTGCATCAGCGCCAAATGTGTCAACTAGTGAAGCTCCTGTGGCGAGGGCTCCTGCGGCGAGGGCTAGATTTTCAGAAGTCTGGAGGTTCTTTAAGGAAACACCGGATGACCGACGGACTGTGGTGTGCCAAATTTGCCAAACCAGGATCAGCAGGGGTTCCACCACTAATAGCTTAACTACCACCAGTATGCGCAGGCATATGAATGCTAAACACCCCACTCAGTGGCAACAAGCGCGTTCACCTCCGGCCGTGCACACCACTGCTCCTTCCCCTGTGTCAGCTGATAGTCAGCCCCCTGCCCAGGACCCTGCCACAAAAACCCCATCGTCGCCTCCACGATCCTCCACAGCATCCACCAGCGTTCAGCTCTCCATACCCCAGACGCTGGAGCGGAAACGCAAATATAGTGCAACCCACCCGCACGCCCAAGCCCTTAATGTGCACATCTCAAGATTGCTAAGCCTGGAGATGCTGCCCTATAGGCTAGTAGATCAATACAGAGCCACCAAAAAAGTTCTGTCTGCGGGACTTACAATGATACAAATATCAGTTTCCGACTTACCATACAAAGCCCTCAACTTAAGAACAAAACTACCCGACCTACATTGCTATGTAACCCCGGGTGACATTTTGACTGAACGTCATATGACCATTTGGTCTCACTAACCGGATACCATGCTCTTATCAGTTTATCAAATTTCAACCCCTTCCACTAACTGACTACCTGTATGTCTACTCCTTCATTAATTCATCCCAGATCAGTTATGGGTTCTGGTCTAAACAAAGTTTATAGTCTTTTTTTTCCCACAACTGTGATAGCTTTTGTGTGACATCTTTATTATTAACTTCTTCAAGTGACCAATCTCTCTGACAAGCCAACCCTCCAGTCTCGATTGTCTCGTGGTTGTGCAGAATATCGCAAATCCATTCCATCTTGTCACATTCTGAATGGGTTCCCTACAGAAAATTACATAAACTGCAGTTCTAAGAGTTTTCACAGCAATTCCTGGCATTAATGTAGATATTAACTATGTTGCTTTTTGTTGAAATTGATTTTTTTAAAATCTTTTTTACAGATCATTCACTGATGGAGATTACCAAGCACGCATCATGGAGGTAAATTAATTGCTTTTCAAGATCCACCTTGCTAATCAAATTGCCCCAGGCCCCCAATAATGGTCTCTTTCAAACCTACTGAAATGTCAGAGGTTTTGAGGACTTTTATTTAAAATGAGCATTCAAAAAACCCACCCATATCTACATTTTTAATTTACCACAGCCCTCCTTTTCGTGCCCGGTCTTTGCCCCGCTACTTTTGGGCTTTACAGGCCACTTTAAAGCGTCCTTCCTAAACCCAGGCGCCTCCCTATACTTACTCTATCTAATTTAACAAACTCACGTCCACCGCTCTAAGCCTTACCCCCAGTACATGTGACAAGACTCTACAAAAAGTTGCCAATTGAAACCAAATGTCTTGAATGTGGACTCATCCACTTTAAAGACATACACATATTCACCATTACCAGCAGCCCGTCCACAGCCACATAAAGAGGGTTAGATACCCGGTGACTAAGCTTGTCAGCATAGATCGTTGAACAGTGCGCATTTTGAACCAACATTGTCGGCTTTGCTACATACGAGGGGGAAGTGATCGCGAAAACTTGAGCTTGCTCCAGTTTGGGATTTTAGTCGACCTCCCCACTCACTGTCATAACCTAGACACGCTGCAACAACCCCTTTATTTATTACTTTAATAACTTTTTTATGATGTAACGGTGATTCTTTTAACAGGATTTTAATTGGTGGATGAAAACGTCAAACCCGGTAGCCTTTATATTACCAAGACAATGGACAATGGGGATCCTCGTGATCGCATAACAGAACCAGGCAGGCTTAAGGTATTTTTAATATTATCGTATTTGACCCTTAAGCCTGGCACACTATGACAAAACAATGACTACCACAGCACATAGTTACAGTTAACGGAGCAGTACACAGCTATAAGGCATTCACTAGGTCCGTTCTCCCATTTTGCTGCATCTATGTGGACATAGGTTTACTTCCCCCGCTGTGAAGATACTTCCTCTGTGTGATGTTATGGCACAAATTAGCTCCTCAAGCAAATGAAAATGGGCAGAAGAGGGTGCGTGATCCTTGGCTTATATTAGCTGTACACACGCCTTTGACAACCTCAGTGGTGGCTCTAGAGAACATTCTAAACTTGGATCAATGCCTCAAGACCTTGAATGAGTTTCTAGGCGTCTGAAATGGAACTGTCAAGAGCGGGTTCTGGTCTCCATCGGATCATCTGACCATCTCTCAACATGACCGTATTTTTTTATGCCTCCATTGAGAGGGTTCTGTTTCATCATTTTCCAGACATGCCAAAACAACACTGAGATCCAGGTACTGGTTCGCAGCTGGTATACTCTGGCTTCCTAGATATTGTTAGAGGCCTTCTGGCCACGAGGTGGATCATAACTGGACTATAGACTTCAGCGTTTTTACATTGTCACTTTCTGTAAAAAGTTGGAGGGAACTCCTGAAAACTCGGGTGCCTGGCTACGGCTCTGTGAAAGTGTCCAGATTGCTTGCTCGCAAGCTCTCAACTCTCTTCTGACTAAATGAGGCAATATAATGCTGAATTGTGGATATCAATGACATGTGCTGAATGTTCCCTTCGCTGGGAAACAAGAAACCCTGGCATGCATTCCCTCTTCCTCTTGCTGTAGTGTTCTTTACTACTGTAATCACCAAACACGTGTTTTTCTAAGGTAGAAAATTCTGCAAACATAAAGTTTGTTTTGGGCCGTACAAATCATCCAAAAACAAAATACTCTGGTACATGTTGGACACAATTGGGGCAGATTTATTTACATACCTGGATTCCATCTTGCGCAGTCTTCAGCTGGCGGGTTTCTCCACACACAAAATCTGGTCTTTATTTAAATTACGCCGAAATCACAGCGGGTCTTCTTCCGACGGCCACTGCCCCCATTTTACGCCGTGTGCATACCGGCAACCGATGCGGCAACATCCCATCACGTGTTCCTAAAAACCCGGGTCTACTTCCGCTATACGCAAATTCCCGACAATTTTGTGAAAACCCTCACGACAAAAAACGCGTATTCATGCCCTTAGTAATGACCGTCCCCCTCAATATTATGGAGACATAAAATGCATTCATGTATAAAAATTAACAAATTTCATTCACAAGCCACATTCTGATAAAAAGACTTCATTAGTTCAAAACACATCAACTATTTAGAGCATGAGGCGAACATACTCGTCCGCGCTTGCTGCTCCTATCCGAGCATAGCTACTCGTAACACTGCTCGTTGCTCGGCACGCAGTATTGCGCCCGCTCATAGAAATGGCAGCTCCCCCCACGCCGTTTTGCTTTTGGGGCCCACGAACAACAGACAGCACAAGTACCCAAGCCAGGAGACTCCGCACACTCCACCAGCATAGTTGCTGGTACCCTTATAACACCCTGATACAGGGTTTTGCTGGACCGATCAGGGGTTGACGCCGTTGGGACATAAGACTATCCGCTGCCTACGCGCTGCTCGGCGAGGAGGCCGTTGACGTTAAAATTGTTTTTTTTTAAATTTTCATATTCATTCTACCTGTCTGGATCCGCTAGGAGAGAGAGCTGTGACATGTCTGGTCAGTAGCTGAAGGACAACCGTGTTAGAGTGACCAGGGTGCCTATTTAGTCTTTCTGTTAGGGCGCGGTGAGTGGCATTCTACAGACCACCCATACCGCACCACTTCTTTAGGGCTAAAAAAAAAGTCAATAAAAACAAAAAAAAAAAAAAAAAAAAAAAACCAAAACAACAAAAAAAAAAAACAAAACTAAATACGCGTATATATCTTTTTTCTAATTATTTGCTTGTGGCTGGGCTTTGCTGCACTAGTAGTGCAGCTCAGAACCTATTGTGAGGAATTAGCAGGGGGACTTTGCAAACCGTTGGTGTTTAGCCTAGTGACACGCATATCCACCTCAAACACCAAGTGGGAAATTTATTAGGTTGTGTTGGAGTTTCAATTAGGGCCACAGTACTGTCCAGTTTCTTTTTATTTACGTTTAGTTTTTATCATAACTCATCGTCATCATCTAGCATGGCATAGTAGTCTTGGCTGTAATACTTAGGCTAAAAATAGCTCTCATTCAGGAGATCACAACGGTCTTAACCTCTTACCCTACAGGCGTTTATATTATTGATTTCTGTTGATCCTGCTGGTGGCTGTACATTGCTGCAGTGCTCTACTTAGTCAAATTGGCAGCAATTTGGGATGAGACTTTGCGCACTCACGTGTTTTGTGCGTATCGCACCATCATATCCACGCAAAGACCCATATCGGGAATATCTTATAATAGGTGCCCCGGGGTTCTGTATTTCCAATTAGGCAAGGTCCCAGTTTCTGCCTTTCTTTTATTTTACGTTTATTTTTTTCATAACTCAGCGTCACTCATCTGGCATAGTAGTGTGCTTTATACTTGGCATAGAAAATGCATAGAGAATCCAAACGTCTTACTTACGCCTACAGTAGCGTTATATATATTTGATTTCTGGTTGCTTCTCTGTTGCTCTGTTGCTGCAGCTTGCTATCTACTAGCAAATTGTGAGCAATTTGGAGTGAGACTTGCGACCACTGTTGTTTTGCGATAGTGACGCACATATCCATCGCAAAGACCGAATGGGACAATTTATTAGGCGCCCGGGTTGGATTTCAATTAGCACAGTCTGCCATTTCCCTTTTTTATTTTGCGTTTATTTTTCATAACTCAGCGCCATCTCATCGGCATAGTAGTTGTGCCTTAAGTTACACTTGGCTAGAAATAGCTCATAGAGAATCCAACTCTTACTTACGCCTCATTAGCGTTATATATATTGATTTCTGTTGATCTGCTGGTGGCTGTAGTTGTGCAGTGCATCTACTAGCTCAATTGCAGCAATTTGGAGTGAGACTTTGCGACACTGTTTTGGCGCTTAGTGACGCACATATCCATCGCAAAGACGAAGTGGGAAATTTATTAGGGCCCGCGGTTGGATTTTCAATTAGGCACAGTCTCGCATGTTCCTTTCTTATTTTACGTTTATTTTTTCATAACCACGGCGCCATCTCATCTGGCATAGTACGTGATGCTTAATACTTGGGTAGAAAATAGCCATAGGAGAATCCAAACGCTTACTTCGCCTACAGTAGCGTTATATGTATTTGATTTCTGGTTGTTCCTGCTGTTGGCTGTATTGCTGCAGTGCATCTACTACAAATTGTCAGCAATTTGGAGTGAGACTTGCAACCACTGTGTTTTTTCGCTTAGTGACGCACATATCCATCGCAAGACCTGAGTGGGAAATTTATTAGGGCCCGGGTTGATTTTCATCTAGGCACAGTCTGCCATTTCCTTTTTTCTATTTACGTTATTTTTTCATAACTCAGGCGTCATTCTCATTCTGGCATAGAGTGTGCTTTAACTTGGCTAGAAAATAGCCATAGGAGAATCCAACGGCTTACTTAGCCTACAGTAGCGTTATATATATTTTGATTTCGTGTTATCTGCTGGTGGCTGTAGTTTGCTGGCAGTGAATCTACTAGCAAATTGTGAGCAATTTGAGTGAGCTCTGGACCACGTGTTGTTTGCGCTTATGACGCACATTCCATCCGCAAAGACCGAAGTGGGAATTTATTAGGGCCCGGGTTGGATTTCAATAGGCACAGTCTGCCATTTCCTTTTTTATTTTACGTTTATTTTTTCATAACTCACGTCTCTCATCTGGCATAGTAGTGTGCTTAATACTTGGCTAGAAAATAGCCATAGGAGAATCCACAACGCTTTACTTACGCTACATAAGCGTTATTATATTTGATTTCTGGTTGGATCTGCTGGTGGCTGTAGCTTGCTGCAGTGCATCTCCTAGCACATTGGGAGCATTTGGAGTGAGACTTGCGGACCGCCACTGTGTTTGCGCTTAGTGACGCACTATATCCCCTCGCAAAACCGAACCGGAGAAATTTTTATAGGGCCCGGGTGGATTTCAATTAGGCACAGTCTGCCATTTCTTTTTATTATTTATACGTTATTTTTTCATAACTCAGCGTCATCTCATCTGGCATATAGTGTGCTTTAATCACTTGGCTAGAACATAAGCCATACGGAGAAGCCAAACGGCTTACTTACGCCTCAGTACGCGTTTATATATTGATGTCTGTTGATCTGCTGGGGCTGTAGTTCTTCCGCTGCATCTACTAGCAATGTCGAGAATTTGGAGTGAGACTTGCGACCACGTGGTGTTATTGCGCGCTAGTACCACATATCCTCGCCAAAAACCGAAGTGGAGAAAATTTCACGTAGTTGGCCCGGGGTGGAATTTCCATTAGGCTTCAGCAGTCTCTGCCATGTCCTTTTTATTTATTATCGTTTAATTTTTTTTTCATACCACGCGTCGTCTCTCATCTGGCATAGAGTTGTGCTATTTAATACTGGCTATCCTAAAATAGCCATAGGAGAATCCAAACGGCTTACTTACGCCTACAGTAGCGTTATATATAATTTGATTGTTCTGGTTGACTACTGCTGCGTGCTCGTAGCTTGATGCAGTGTTAATCTACTAGCAACATATGTGAGCAATTTGGAGTTGAGCACTTGCCGACCTTTCACGTGTTTTGCGACCTATAGTTGACGCAATAATCCATACGCAAGACGCCGGAGTGGGAAAAATTTTATTAGGGCCCAGGGTTGGATTGCACAGATTAGGGTCACAGTCTGCCATTCCTTTTTTCTATTTTACTTTAGTGTTTTCAAACTCAGGGGGCGTCCCTCTGCACTGGCATAGATTGGTGGCTCATTAATACTTGGCTAGAAAATAGCCCTAGGAGCTAATCCAAACGCTTACTTACGCTCTACAGTATCGTTATATCATAATTTGGCATTTTGTGTTTGATCGCTGGTCGGTGGTGCTGTATGCGGTCGCAGCATGCTGTCTACTAAGCAATGTTGTAGCAATTGGTGGGAGTGCGGATACTCTGTGAGACCCCTACCTGAGTGCGTCGTCCCATATCCACCACTCAAGACCGAAGTGGGAAATTTATTGGGCCCGGGCGCGTGTATTTCAATCTTAGCACAGCTGGCCCTTTCCGTTTATTTTGTACGTTTGACTTTTTCATAACTCAGCGTCATCTCTCTGCATATATGTGTGCTTTTAATACTTGGCTAGTAAAAAGATCCCATAGTGAGAATCCAACTCAAAACGCTTACATACGTCCTACAGTGCGCCTTATATATATTTTATTCTCGGTTCGCTCTCGGTGGGACTTGTATTGTCCTGCACGTTGCTCTACACACATTGTGACAATTTGGACTGAAGACTTGCGACTCACATGCTGTGTTTGTGCGCATTAGTGAACGCACATATCCATCGCAAAGACGCGAGTGGGAAATTTATTAGGCGCCAGTGGATTGGAATTTCAATTAGGCCACAGTCTGGGCCCTTTCCTTATTTTATTTTTACGTTTATTTTTTTTTCATAACTACAAGTCGTCATCATCATCTGGCATAGTATTGTGTTTTAATACTTGGCTTAGAAACTAGCCATAGGATAATCCACGGCGTGAACTTACACGCCTACATTAGCGTTAAATATTATAATTTGTATTTCTGTTGATCTCGTGGTGGCTGTAAGTTCTGCAGTGCTCTACTAGCAAATTGTCCAGCAATTTGGAGTGATAGACGTGCGACCAACTGTCGTTTTTGCGCTTATTCGAGCCATACACCATCGCAAAGACGAACCGAAGATGGGAACAAATTTAGTAGGTCCGACGGTGGTTGCGATTTCAATTAGGTCCAGCAGTCGGCAATTTCCTTTTTATATTTTACATTTATTTTTGTTTATGAACTGACCCAGAAACTTTGTAAAAAGTTTGGTCCGGGTTTGGCTCAATGTTTAAAGGACATCAACCACCAGGATAAATGCTGTATGCAAATGAGCCTGAGGCCTAGATTTCCATAACACCTGTAGAGCTTGGGCCCCTCAGCTCTTTGGCTACAGTATTTTATATTGTTGATGTCCTTTAAACATGAGCAAACCCGACCCAAACTTTACATAAGTGCTGGGTCCAATGAGCCCTGAGGGGCTCTGTAAGTTTCTTAAATATGAGAATCTAAGCCCCTCAGAGCATTGTCATACAGTATTTTTATCCTTGTGGTTTGATGTCCTTTAAACATTGGAGCCACAACCCGAACCAACTTTTACAGAAGTTCTGGGTCAGTAATGAGCCGCGGGCCAATCCAAGTTTGGACACCCTAACCTTTGAGCCTCAGCTCAGTTGCATACAGGCCTTCATCCTGGGAGATGCCCTTAAAATAAATGATTTTTCTTGAATTTTGGTCTATCCCGAAAAGAAACGCTTGTTTTTTTAAAGTTCTTAAAGAATGTGTTTTACCAAGCTCTAACGGGTTTTATGGCCTAGATGGTATAAGGTCTGTTTTATAGGGACAAATTGTTTTGAATAGCACCATTGGGGTTCCTTGATCCTAGGGCAAACTTTGGTTAGCAAAGGGCTGTGCGAACAGGTTTATTTGAAAAACATGGAAATCTGTCTATTTAGGGGAGGTAAAGGACTTAAAATCCCTTTGGTTATTAAGTTCCTATGTTGTGGTATACCACAGAAGTGGTTCAATTTACTACCCGTCCATTCGCGATCCACGGGCGTGCGCTGCGGGGATTTGGGTCCGGCCGGATTCATTAGGTAGTTCCCCCATCCGCCGCCACAGTGGCGCTGCTGCGCTGAAAACTCGAACGAACTGGGTTCTCCAAGCCGGCTAGTGAAGTAAGTGCAAGCCTCTGCGAATCCATCGGGTTTCGTTTGGCCACGCCCCCCCCATTCCTCGCGTGCATGCGGCGGCGCGAGCACACAATCCGATCGCTGGCACCAAATCCTGGGCAGCAGGGAAAACGGCGCAAATCGAAAGAGCGGGTAACACGCGGGAACCGCAAAGCGGACCTAGTAAATGACCCCCTTTATGTCAGCTTCGGGCTTAGACCCTCCATTATGAGAATCTTCTAGAGGTCTTAGCACGGCCTCCTTCCTCTGAAATCACCTTATTAGCTAATTAGACGAAGGCTCCTAGATTGTTTTACCCACAGCCTGTCGCATGCTATGGCTTGCCAGCTGTCTCCCCTTCTCCCTGTTGTATTCACTGCGCAGATAAGACCAGCACAACATGGGTGGGGGGAAGTGCGTTTGCACAGTGTCACAGCCTATAATCAACCCTCACGGATGGTCTTTGGTAACCCCCCCTCAGACCCTACAGCTCATAAGATTAACAGGGAGTACGAATTATATTATGAAATATAAGAAGATTTCCACAGTCACCATGCCTGGGGTCTATGATTAAGTGTCCCTGGTTTATCATGAATGATGTTTGTTAGTAGATTTCATTTACATTTTCTAATTTAGCAAATTAATAATGGGTAACTATACAAGTTTATTTAATACAAACAGTCCCCTACTTAAGCACACCTGACTTACAGACAACCCCTAGTTACAGACGGCCTCTGGATTTTTGGTAATTTACTCTACTTAGTCCCTAGCTACAATAATCAGCTGTAAACATTTATCACAGGCGCTTTAATAAAGATTTATGGGTAATCCTGGTTCTTATGACAACCCAACATTGTTTAAATCCATTTGTCACTGAGAGACCAAAAAAATTCTGGCTGGGGTTACAATTATAATGTATACAGTTCCGACTTACATACAAATTCAACTTAAGAACAAACCTACACAACCGATCTTGTATGTACTTCTTGGCTTCACACCAACAGAACTTCTGGGGGTTCTGTAGCTGGAAACATGGGGTAATTATGTGATAAATATCCCTGTAACTAGATCTCCTTCTGGAATCCAGTGACGGATCTTCTGGAATGGATGGAGGACGCGGCGTTCCACAATCTTGTCACATTCGGTGACACCGGCTCCAAACGGTCCCATCACGTCTCGGGTGACGTGCTGAGATATTTGCAGAATAATCGGTCGGAAAAGATTAGTTTATCAGCAAATGTGAGAGTAGATTGGATTCTTGTTCATATGTAAGGGTAAGTACATCCTCGTAGAACAAGATGACATTTTCGGTGATACAGCTGAATTTAGGATGTTTCTCAGTTGCGGACTTTGAGGTCCGAGCCAATATGTGTTTTACCAGGGGGATAATTACAGCCCATGATTTTTCGATGTTTCTCGCTGTCATCTTCTGCCAGAAACCCGCTGTGATATCTCAGGACAACGCTGGGAAATGATAGGCCGGGAAGGTGGATGGGCAGGGAATTCAATCATTGGGCCAGGATCCTGCACGGAGGTTCTAATAAGGGGTGAAAATTATACTGCATGTTAAAAAATTTTAGATTTTGGTCCTTTAGAATTAACTTTTTCTGACTCAATCATGGATTGTGCACCGGTATTAATGTGTACACCCCCCTCCCCATAGTGTAAACCTCTAGAACGATTTCAAAGTTCTTATGTTAGGTTTTTTAGATTCATAGCGTCATATAATACTGTATATACATAGCGTCATATATAATGTATTCATATCGTCATATAATACTGTCTTCATCGCCCATATATACTGTATATCCATACGCCATATAATCCTGTATAGCCATAGAACCATATGAATAACTGTATATACATAGCACCATATAATATTGTATATACATGGCACCATATCATACTGTATATACATACATCATATAATATTGTATAGACTACGCCATATATACTGTAATAACATAGCCATATATACTGTATATACATACAACCATATAATACTGTATATAACATACCCATATATACTGTAATATAAATAGCACCATTAATATGTAATATACATAGCATCCCCACCACCCCACCATTAATCCTGTATAACATACACCATATAATATTGGTATATACATAGCGTCATATAATACTGTATATACATCGCCATATAATACTGTATAACAAGCACCATATAATATTGGTATATACATAGCGCCATATAATATTGTATAGACATAGTGCCATTTATACGTATATACATATCGCCATATAATATGTGTATATACGATAAGCCCCACTCACCAAATAAATACTGTATATACATAGTGCCATATAATATTGTATATACATACACCATATACTATTGGTATATAATAGCGTCAGATACTCTATATATAAAACATAGCGCCATATAATACTGTATATACATAGTGCCATATAATACTGTATATACATAGCATCATATAATCTTTAATATACATAGAGTCAATAATATTGTATATACTATCGTCTATAATCTTGTATATACATAGCATCATCATAATATTTATATACATGCATCATATAATACTGTAATCATATAGTCATATATATTGTATATACATAGCTTCATATAATATCGTATAGTCATATCATATATACTTTATATCATAGCGCCATATAATACTGGATCACATCACGTATAATACGGTATATACAATGCCTATACTCTGTATACATAGCGCATATAAATATTGTATTACATGAACATAGAATATTGTAATAACTAGCATCATATAATACTGTATATACATAGCTTCCTATATATTGTATAGTACATAGCATCCATATAATACTGTAATATACTAGCGCTACTAATACTGTACTTACATCACCAGAAAATGTAATACGATAGCGTCATATAATATTATAGAAACCTAGTGCCATATATAATTATAACATAGCGTCCAAATAATATTGTATATACAGAGCAAATCATATAATATTTATATACATAGCACATATAATATTGTATTACATAGCGTCGTATAATACTGTATATACATAGACCATATACTATTGTATATACATAGCGTCATATAATATATAGTCGGACATAGGTGGGCAATAAGACTGTATATGCAGTAGTCACCATATAATATTGGATATCCATAGCTTCATATATATTGTATATACATAGCAATCATATAATACTGTATATACAGATCGTCAGAGAATATTGTATATACCTGCACCATATATTGGTAATACCTAGCGTCATATAATACTTATATACTACATCAATATGATTGTCTGAACACAGCGCCATATATACTGTATATACATAGCGCCATATATACTGTCATATTACATAGCGCCATATAATACTGTATATACATATGCGTCTATAATACTGTATATACTATGCGCCATATAATCCGTTATTTACATAGCGCCAATATAATCTGTAATATACACTCGTCATATAATACGGTAGATACATAGCACCATATATATTTGTATATCAAGCACCATATAATACTGTATATACATAGCACATATAATATTGTATCTACATAGCGTCATATAATACTATATAGTACATACGCCATATAATACTGTATATACATAGCATCATAAATACTGTATATACATAACGCCATATCATACTGTATATACTAGCACCCATATAATATTGTATATACATAGCGTCATATAATACTGTATATACCTAGGACCATATATTTGTTATACATACGTCATATAATTACTATATATCTAGTGCCATATAATACTGTATATACATAGCACATATAATATTGTATATCCATAGCGTCTATAATTGGTATATCCATGTCATCATATAAACTTATATACATACGCATATATATTGTATATCATAGCCCATAAATATTGTATCTACATAGCGTCATAGAATACTGTATATACATAGCATCAATAATATGTATATACCACCGCCCATATAATCTGTAATAGTACATGCGCCAATAATACGGTATATACATAGCTCCATATAATACTGTATGATACATATCGTCATATAATAACTGTATCTACATACGCCATATATACTGTTATATACATATCGCCATATAATACTGTAATATACATATCGTCATAATAAACTGTATATACTAGCACCATATAAAATTGTATATACATAGCACCATATAAGACTGGATATCCAATCACCATATCATTTGTATATACATAGCGTCATATAATATTATATACATAGCTCCATAGAATACGGTAATATACATCGCATCATATATACTGTCGATACATAGCGCCATATAATAACTGTAATACATAGCCCCAATATAATATGTAATACACAGCGCCATATACTACTGTATATACATATCGCATATATACTTATATCTAGCGCCTATAATACTGATATAATAGCGCATTATACGTATATCAATACGCCATATAATCTGTATATACATAGCCCTATACTTACTGTATAACTCTCGTCATATAATCCTGTATATACATGCGCCATATAATCTGTATATACATAGCGTCATATAATCTGTATGTACATATTGCATATAATACTGTTATACATAGCACATATAATACGGTATATACATAGTCAATCATTAATACTGTATAACAAGCGCCATATAATATTGTATATACAGCGTGCATATAATAACTGTAAGATCATATCACCCATATAAACGTATATACATACATAATAATACTGTATATACATATCGCCCTATATATTGTAATCATACGTCATATATACTGTATATACATAGGCACCATATTTTGTATGATACATAAGCGTCCTAGACTACTATATACATAGTGCATATACTACTGTATATACATAGCACCATATAATATTGTATATATAGCCGTCATATACTATTGTATATACTAGACATCATATAAACTGTCATACAGTAGCGTCATATAATAGTGTATATCCATAGCACCATATAATATTGTATATCATAGCGTCATAATAATATTGTATAGGACATAGGCGTCATATAATACTGTAGATACTGCGTCATATAATATTTGTTATCATAGCCCATAATATTGTATATACATAGCTCATATAATACTGTATATACATCTTCATATAATAGTGTATATACATAGCACCATATAATATGTCTCTACATAGCGTCATATAATACTGTAATATAATAGCCTCAATAATTGTATATACACCAGCGCCATATTAATACTGTATATACATAGCGCCAGATAATACGTAATATCATAGCGCATATAATACTGTATATACATATCGTCATATAATACTGTAATATACATAGCTCATATAATACTGTGTATACATAGCGCAATATACTGTATATACATATCGTCATATCATACTGTATCTACATAGCGCCAATATAATCTGTATAACATATGCCATATCAACTGTACTATACATATCGTCATATAATAACTTTAGTACATATCATCCTATTATACTGTCATACATATCGTCATATCATACTGTATATAACATATCGTCATATAATACTAATAATACATAGTGCCCATATAATAATGTAATCTATACATACACCATATAAGACTGGTATATACATAGCGCCATATAATACTGTATGACCTACATCATATAATCGGGTCTATACCATAGCGCATATAATACTGTATATACATAGCGCCATATAATCACTGCAATACATAGCAGCAGATAATACTGTATAGCATAGAGCGCCATATAATACTTAGTACATAGTGCCATAAATACTGTGATACATCAGCATCATATAAACTTGTATATCACACGAGCGTCATATAATACTGTAATATACATATCGCAATAACCGGTTTAGTACATAGTGCCCTTCTACTGTATATACTAGCGTCAACTAATATTGTATAACCTAGCGCCATATAATAGTGTATCTACATAGCGTCAATAATATGGTATATACATAGCAGCCATATAATATTTGTATATACATGCGCCAATAATATTGTATATACATAGCGTCAATAAATATTGTATATACAACCGGCACAATAATACTGTTATACATAGCATCATATAAATACTCGTATATACATATACGCCATTAATACTGTATATACTTATCGTCATATACTGTATATACATATGCCATATAATCTCTGTATATACATATCGTCATATAATAACTGTATATACATAGCGTCAAATAATAGTGTATATACACCAAGCCCATCAGAAATACTGTATATACAACATCATTAATACTGTCTTACCACCCCCATATAATACTGTATATACAATCGTCATATAATACTGTAAGCTACATAGTGCCATAAATACTGTATATACCTAGCTTCAATAATTGTATATACATAGTGCCATAATAATACTTTATATACAATATCGCCATATATACTGTATAACATACATCATATAATACTGTAGAATACATAGCATCAAATAATATTGTATATACATAGCGCCTATAATACGTATATACATAGCGCCATATATCTGTAATACCTATCGTCAATATCATACTGTATATACATAGCACCATATAATATGTATATCATAGCACCAATATAATACTGTATATCCTACACCATATAATTTGTATACTAGCGTCATCTAAACTTATATACATAGCGCCATCTAATATGTATATCCATATCATCATATAATACTGTATACTACGCCATATCATCTGTATATACATAGCGCCATATCATACTGTATATAACATATCGTCAATAATACGGTATCTACATAGCGCCCTATATACTGTATCTACATAGCGCTAAGAAAAAAACAAAAAAAATAAAAACATATAATACTGTATTACATACTCTTCATATATACGGTATATAACTACGCCATTAATAAACTGATATCCATAGCGCCATATACTACTGTATATACATATCGTCATATAATACTGTCAACTAGCACCATATAATATTGTATAACATAGACCATATATACTGTAGATACATAGCACCATATAATCTTGTATATCATAGCGTCATATATACATATTATCATAGCGCCATATAATACCTGTAATACATGCATCAATAATCTGTATATAATAGCGCCATATAATACTGTATATACATATAAACCATATAATATTGTATAGACATAGCGATCATATATATTGTAGATCCACAGCGCCATATAATACTGTATATCCATAGCGCCCTATACTACTGTATATACATGTCGTCATATATACTGTATATACATCCACATATATACTGTTATCATAGCATCATATAATAATTATATCTAGCGGCATATAATATTGTATATACTAGCATCATATAATATTGTATATACATAGTGCGCATATAAATTGTATATACATGCACCATATAATATTGTATATTCAATAGCGTCCATATAATACTATATATACATAGCGCCAATAATACTGTATATACATATTGCCATATAATACTGTATATACATAGCATCATAATAATACTGTCTATACATAGATCATATAATATTGTATTACATAGCGTCATATAATATGTTATACATACATCATATAATATTGTATATACCACTCATATAATCTGTTATAATAACATAGAGTCATATAATATTGTATATACAGAGCGTCCATAATATTGTCTATAAATAGCACATTAATACTGTATATACATAGCCCAGTAATACTATAATCTACATCTGCACCATAGAATACTGTATATCAAGTGCCATATAATACTGTATATACATAGCGTCAATAATTTTGTATAGACATACCCCATATAATATTGTTATCCATAGCACATATAATACTGTATATACATAGCGTCATATAATTTGGTATATACATAGCATCATATAATACTGATATAATAGCGGTCATAATACTGTATATACATAGCACCATATAATATGTATATATACGTCATATAATCCTATATATACATCTGCCATATAATCATGGATAACATAGCGTCAATAATATTGTATTAACATACATCATATAATATTTATATACATAGCACCATATAATATTGTATATACATAGTTCATATAATCTGTATATCATATGACAATATAATATTTATATACATAGCGTCCATATAATACTATATATACATAGTTCCATATAATACTGTAATAGACATGCACCATATAAATTGTATATACATAGCGTCATATAAATTGTATTAGACATAGCATCATATAATACTGTATAGACATAGCGTCATATAATTATGTATAATACATAGCACCATATAATATTTTATATACATACGTCATATAATACTGTAATATCATAGCATCAAATAAAATTAGGTATATACACAGCTCCCTATAAACTGTATATACTAGCGCCATTACTACTGTAATTACATGCGGCCATAGAATACTGTTGACATACGTCATATAATCTGTATATACCATAGCGCCTATAATACCTGTATAACATAGCGCATATACTACTGTATATACTATCGTCCCCCACCATATATACTGTTCTACATAGCACCATATAATATTGTATATACATGCACCATATAATACTGTAAATTACATAGCACCATATAATATTTGTATATACATAGCGTCATATAATACTAATATACATAGCGCCTATGAATACTGTATATACATGCATCATATAATACTGTATAAATAGCGTCCTATAATACTGTTATACATAGCACCCATAAATATTGTATTACAGTCGCTTCATATAATACTGTATATACATAGACCATATAATATTGTAATACATAGCGTCATATAATCCTATATATACATATGCCATATAATACTTGTATCTACTAGCACCATATTAGTATTTAATATTACATAGCGTCATAATCATTGGTATACATAGCATCAATATAAACTGTATTACATAGCTCATATAATACTTTTATATACATAGCCATATAATATTGTAATACATGCGTCCATAAATACTGTATATACATAGCCATCAAATAATATTTTCTATACACAGCGCCATATAATACTGTATATACATAGCTCCATATAATACTGTATATACATTCGCCATATAATACTGTATATACAGATCGTCATATAATACTGTATATACATAGCGCTAATAATAATACTGTATATACACTCTCCATATAATACTGTTATTACATATCGTCATATAATACTGGCTAATACATATCCCATTATAGTGTATATAATATCACCAAAATCATACTGTATATAACCTAGCACCATAAATATTTTATATACATAGCGCCTATAAATACTATATATACATAGCCCAGATAATACTGTATATCATAGCATCAATAATCTGGATATACCTAGCCGCGATAGAATACTGTAATACATAGCACCGATATAATATTGTCTCTACACATGCGCCATTATCTGTATATACATAGCGCCATATAATCTGTATAACATAGCGCCATCTCAATACGTTTATCATATCGTCTATATACTGTAATACACAGCGCCATATAATAACGGTATATCCTATCGCCATATAATACTGTATATACATATCGTCATAAATACTGTAATCATAGCGCATATAATACGGTATATCCTATCGCATATAATACGTTTTGTACATAGTGCCATATAAATCCTGGTATATACATAGCATCATAGAATACTGTATAACATATCATCATATAATACTGTAATATACTCGCGCCATAGATATTGTATATACAAGGCCAGAAATACGTAATATACATAGCACCATATATACTGTATATACACCTCAATAATACGTATATACATCGCGCCAGATAATTTGTATATACATAGCGTCATTAATACTGTATATACATACACCATAGAATATTGTAATACTAGCGCATATAATACTATATATACATAGTGCCATATAATAAAAAAAAACTTTGTATAACATACACCAATTAATATGTAATATCCATAGCGTCATATAATATTGTATATACATAGCATCATATAATACTGTATATGCATACGTCATATAATATTGTATACAGAGCACCATATCTATTGATATCCATGCGTCATATAATATTGTATATACATAGCGTCCATATAAGTACGTAGATACATGCGTCATCTAATATTGTATATACATAGCCCCTATAATATTGTATATACATTAAGCGTCATATAATACTGATATACATACGTCATAAATATTGTATATACATTCCCATATAATATTGTATATACATCGCGTCATATAATCCTGTATATACATAGCCTCAAATAATATTGTAATACCAGCGCCATAGAATACTGGTAATACATAGCCGCCATATAATCCTGTATATTACATACGCATATAATACTGTAATAGTAATATCTCCTAAATACTGGTATAATCATAGCGCCTATAATACTGTATATACATAGCGCCATATCATACTGTATCTATCATATCGTCATATAATACGTATATACAATAAGCGCCATATAATACTGTTGATACATACCGCCATGTAATACTGTAATTACTATCGTCATATAATACTGTATGTACATAGCACATATATACTGTATATACCTATCGTCATATAATACTGTATATACCATATCGTCATATAATACTATATATCGTAGTGCCCTATAATAATGTATATACATAGCACCATATAATACTGTATATAATACATAGCGCCATATAATACTGTATATACATACATCATATAATACTGTATATACATAGCACCATATAATCGTATCTACATAGCGCCATATCACTACTTGCATATACATGCATCATATAATACTGTAGATGCATAGCGGCCATATCATACTGTATTACAGGTGCCCATAAATCCTGTATATACATAGCATCATATAAACTGTAGATAACAGCGTCATATAATACTGTATATACGAGCAGGCCATATAATCTTTTTATACATAGTGCCATATAATACTGTATACCATAGCGTCAAATAATATGTATGCTACATAGCGCCATATAATATTGTATTACATAACGTCATATATTGTATATCATAGCGCTAAATAGTTTTATATCCATAGCGCATAAATATTGTCTATACATAGCGTCAAATAAGATTGTATATTACCACATCATATAATAACCTGTATCCATAGCACATAAGAAATACTGTATTACGATAGCGCCATATAATACTGTAGAACATATCGTCATATAATACGTATATCCATAGTGCCATATAATACTGTATATACCTTCGTCATATAATCGGTTTATACATAGCGTCAAATAATTTTATATACACAGCATCAATAAGTACTGTATATACCTGCAACATATATACTGTATATACAAAGCGCCATATAATACTGTATATACATATCTTCATATATACTGTATTCATGTCCCTATAATACTGTATATACATAGCGTCAAATAATATTGTATATACATATGCCATATAATACGTATATACATAGCCGCCATATAATACTGTATATACTAGCATCAGATAATACTGTATATACATAGCATCAATAATATTGTATTACATAGCGCCATATAATACTGTTATTACCTAGCGCCATATAATACTGTTATACACTCGTCATATATACTGTATACTACATAGCACCATATAATATTGTATATACAGCACATATAATACTGTATAACCTAGCAACCCATAAATATTGTATATACATACTTCATATAATCTATATATACCTACGCCATATAATACTGTATATACATAGCACATATAATCTGTATATAACATAGCGCCATATAATACTGTACTAACATACGCCATATAATACTGTATATACATATCGTCATAAATAATGTCTATACATAGCGCCATATAATACTGTATATACATAGCGCATATAATACTGTCTATACATATGTCATATAATACTGTATATACCTATCGCCATATAATACTGTATTACATGCGCCATAATAATACTGTATATACCTATCTCATATAATACTGTATCTACATACACCATAATAATAATTGTAATAACATAGCACCATATAATACTGTATCTACATAGCCCATATAATATTATATCATAGCGTCATATAATACTAATATACATAGCTCGCACTATAATAGTGTATCTACATAGCATCATATAATCACTGTATATCCATAGCGCCATATATACGGTAAGATACATTAGCACCATATATATTGTATTACATGCATCATATATATTGTATATACAAAGCCGCCATATAATACTGTATCTACGTAGCGCCATATAATACTGTATATACATATCGTCATATAATACTGGTAGATCATACGCCATATAATACTGTATAACATAGCGCCATATAATACCTGTAATATCTATTCGTCATATAATACGGTATGATACATAGCGCCATATAAAACTTTATACATATCGTCATATATACTTCTGTACATCGTGCCATATAATACTGTATATCATAGCATCATCTAATACTGTATATCATATCATCAATATATACTGTATATACATAGCGGCCATATTTTGTATATACATAGTCCAAGAATACTGTATATACATAACCATATAATACTGTAAATATACATAGCATCATATAATACTGTATATACATACGCCAATAATATTGTAATATACATAGCGTCATCTAATACCTGTATATACATAGCACCCTAGAATAATTGTATATACCTAGCGTCCATATAATACTCTATATACATAGTGCCATATAATACTGTTAACTAGCCCCATATAATTTGTTAATATACATATCGTCATCATAATATTGTATATACAACATCATATAATACTTGTATAGCCATAGCGTCATTAATATTGTATATAATAGCACCATATAATATTGTATATACATAGCGATCATATGATAACTGTATAAACATAGCATCAAATAATCTGTATATACACAGCGCCATAAATACTGTAATATACTAGCTCCATATATACGTGTCTAACATAGCTCCATAATAATGTATATACATAGCACCAATAATACTGTATCTACATAGCGCCATATAATACTGTTATACAAGCATCATATACACTGTATCTGCAGTAGCTCCATATAATACTGTAATATGCATATCGCCATATAATACTGTATGTACATAGTGCCATAATACTGTATATACATAGCATCATATAAACTGTATTACACAGCGTCATATAATCCTGTTATACATAGCGCGATATAATACGGTTTTAACATAGTGCCATTAATCTGTATTACATACGTCAAATAATATTGTATATACATACGCCATAATAATTTGTATACCATAAGCACCATATAATAATTGTAGATCCTAGCTCACAATAAAATACTGTATATAATGCCCCATATACTACTGTATATACATAGCGCCATATAATACTGTTATACATAGCACCTATAATATTGTATATACACAGTAGCGCCATATAATACTTTATATACATAGCGCCATATAATACTGTATATACATAGCATCCATATAATACTGTATATCATAGCGCCATAAATAACTGTAATATACTACACATATAATATTGTATATACACGCGCCATAATAATACTTATATCATTAGCCATAATAATACGTATATACATAGCGCATCTAATACTGTATCTACAATATCGGCATATAATCTGTTATATACTAGCGCCATATAGTACTGTATATACTAGCGCCATAGATACTGTTATACATATCTCCATATAATACTGTATATAACATAGCGCCATATAATACGGTATATACATATCGTCATATAATAATGTATGGTACATAGTTCCATATACTATTACTGTATATACATAGCATCAACAAATTAATACTGATATACAGAGCATCATATAATACTGTTAGTTGTATACTAGCGCCATAGAATATTGTCTGACATAGTGCCATATAATACTGTATATACCTACACACATAAACTGTATTACATAGCAGATCATATATACTGTAATATACAAGCGCCTATATTATTGTATATACAAGCGTCATATAACCCTGTATATACATAGCATCCTAAATCTGGTATATACATAGCGTCATATATACTATCTATACATAGTGCCATCGAATACTGTAATACATAGCACCATATAATATTGTATATACATAGCGCAATATAATATGTATATCCTAGCATCATATAATACTGTATATACATCGCGTCATATAATATTGTATAGTACATAGCACCATATAATACTTGTAATATACAAGCGTCATAAATAATACTTGATATACATGCATCAAATAATATTGTATATACACAGCGCCATCTAATACGTATATACTAGCGCCATATAATACTGTATATACAAGCGCATATAAGACTGTATCACAGATCGTCATATAATAACTGTAATAACATAGCGCCATATCATACGGTAATACAATCGCCATCTAATACTGTATTACATATCGTCTATAGATACTGTATGTAATAGCATCTATATACTGTATATACATAGTCCGTCATATACTCTGTAATTACATACGTCATATAAACTATAATACATAGTGCCTATAATAATGTATATACATAGCACCATATAATCTGTATCTACATAGCGCCATATAAACTGTATATACATAGCATCATATAATACTTGATATCCATGCGCCCTATCAATACTGTATTACCTAGCGCCATATAATACTCATATACATAGCAGCTCTAATACTGTATATGCTGCGCCAATAATACGTATATACATAGCGCCATATCATACTGTATATACATAGCGGATAAATACTGTATGGCATAGTGCCATATAATACTGTATATACATATCATCATATAAAAACTGTATATACACGCGTCATATAATACTACTGTATATAATAGCGCCATATATACTGTTATCAATAGTGCCATATAATCCGGTATATACATAGCGCAAATAATATGGTAATATACATAGCGCCATAATAATATTGGGGTATATACATCGCCCCATATAATTTGGTATATACCTATCGTCAAATAATATTGTATATCACAGCATCATCATAAAAAAAAAAATTAACCCTGTATATACATAGCATCATTATACTGTATATACATACGTCAAATATATTGTATATTACTCATCATCATATATCTGTATATACATAGCATCATATAATAATTTATATACATAGCGCCCATAAATACTGTAATACATATGCCATAAATACGGTAAATATACATATCGTCATATAATACTTATTACTAGCGTCAAATATATTGATATACACAGCTCATATAATACTAGTATATACATAGGCAATCAATTAAAAAAAATAATACGGTATATACCTAGCGCCAATAATCTGTATACATATCGTCCTATATAACTGTATATAATAGTGCCATATCATCCTGTTCTATACATAAGCGCCATATAATATTTTTATACATAGCATCAAGATACTGTGATACCTAAGCGCCATATAATACTGTATATACATATCGTCCAATATTAATACTGTATATAACATGAGCGCCATTATACTGTATTACATATCGTCATATAATACGGTATATACATAGCACATATAATATGTAAATACATAGCGTCAATATATTTATATACACACATCATATAATACTGTGAATACATAGCCATCTATAATACTGTATATCCATAGCATCATATAATACTGTATAGACAAGCATCATTATAATACTGTATATAATAGCGTCATAATATGTTATACCCGCATCATATAATACTGTATAGACATAGCAATCTATAATACTGTATATACATAGCGCCATAAATACTTGTATAATACATCTGCCATATAATTACTGTAATATCCAATATCTCAATAATACTGTTATTACATACGTCCAATAATATTGTAATATACACAGCATCATTATACTGGAGATACATACGCCTATAAACTGTATTAACATCTCGTCATATAATCCTGGATATACAAGTGCCATATAATACTGTATTACATAGCGCATAGAATACTGTATATACATAGCAATATAAGACTGTATATAGCAATAGCGCCATATAATACTTTAGATACATATCGTCCTATAATACTGTATAAAAATAGGCGCCATATAATACTGTATATACATATCGTCATAATAATACTGTCTATACTAGTGCCATATAATACTGTAATATACATAGCTCAAATAATATTGTATCTACACAGCATCATTACTCCTGTATATACTAGCAGTCAATAAACTGTATATACATAGCGCCATAATAAAGTGTATATACAACGTCATAATAATATTGTATATACATAGCATCATATAATCTGTATATAACTAGCGTCAAATAATTTGTATATACATAGCACCATATAATATTGTAAATACAATAGCGTCATATAATAGTGTATATACATAGCATCATAAGAATACTTATATAAATACGTCAAATATATTTATATACATAGCATCATATAGACTGTATATACATGCGCCATATAATACTGTATATGCATATCGTCTATAATCCTGTATATACATAGTGCCTATAAGACTGTATATACATACGTCAAATAATATTTTATATCACAGCATCATAATAATACGGTATTCCATAGCATCATATAATACTGTATATCATGCGCATATAATATTGTATATACATAGCGTCATATAATATTGTAGATCCATAGCATCATAAAATACTGTATATTAAATACGTCAATAATATTGTATAACATCAACATATAATACTGTCTATACATGTGCCATATAATAACTGGTATATACATAGCATCATATAATATTTATAACATCACCATATAATACTGATACAGAGGCCATATAATCTTGTAAGATACATAGCACCATTCCAGAGGTTAATGGTAATTACATCCTCTTAGACAAGATGACATTTCGTTGATACGAGCTGATTTAGGGATTTTCTCAGTTGCTGACTTTGAGGTCAGAGCAAATATGTGTTTACCAGGGGGATAATTACAGCCCATGGATTTTTCGATGTTTCCTCGCTGTCATCTTCTGCCAGAAACCCGCTGTGATATCTCAGGACAAATAGCTTTTTCTCCCCCTGCTACTACCTCCTCCTCCTCCTGTTCTACGGCCTCTAGTGCTGCAAATCTCGACCCTTGAGGTCTATTTTTGGGGTCCTGACCCTCTAATTCAGGGTTTTTCTGTGTAGTCAAACCAGTACGCGTTTTAACTGTCGGGGACTTCCATAATTTGTCTAATTTAATAGAGTTGTCCCCTTTGGGCCCCCCTTTCTCTTTCTCCCTAGGGGGTGTTGTCCCCAGGGATTTTCTTGATGCATTCTTAGGTGGCATCATAGAAGGTCTATAAGCAACTATCAATAATGCCAGCCAGTTGTACAAAATACAAAATACAATGCGAACAACAACTTAACAATATATGACAGCAGACTGATGAGGTTAGATCTATACCATCTATACAATTCAAATAGTCAAACCCTCAAAATAGTATACAGCTTCGTTATTATCTCCTGTACAGTCTCTACTACAATCCGTGCAACCTATGGGAATAATTTAGAAGAGAAATAGCAAAGGACTGAAGTTCATATGTTGCTAGCTGGTTAATAAGGAATAAATACAGGTTGATAATGCACTATTGTCTCTTATAGAAGGCCACCATAAGGATAGTTTCTGCACAGTCCCTGCTAGAATCCGGGCAACCTATGAGCCTGCTTGGAAGAGGGTTAGTGCGAGGCAGTGATCCATATATTGCAGGCTGATTAGTAGCAAAAGATTGCTGACGATGAAGCGGATCCAAAATATAAAGAGTTAGATTAGGAGGAGCACAAAATTTAACAGCTAATATTAAATTAGCGAAGCAGGCAGACTCAGTTAGTACCAGTTAGTAGGACATAATACTAGCAGATGAAGCAAAGCGACGGGAATAGCCATGAGCAGATACATCTCACCCATCCTGCAGATTGGCTCCAGAGGTGCTCCAGAAGACTCCAACAATCCAGATCGGCATATCAAAAAGCGGAGGAGAACCAAGAGAAGAGGGGCTACAGGATCCGACACCTGGCCGCGCCGACACCAAGGGGAACCCCCCGGCCACACCACCTTAGCAGCAGACCCTGGGGTCCCTTCACACTGGTCAGCGCCTCATCCAAGACCTTCTTATATCCTGACCTCTCAACGGATCTCCAACTCGACCGTCCTCATGGACTAGGAGCCACCGGCAAAAGGCCCCCACCGAATCAAATGCCCGCTCAAAGGAACAGCAGCAGGGCAGCGCGGCAGTTCCACAGGCAGCCAGCGCACAGCGGAGGCGAGGCACCGGAGCGGCCACAATGCCCGAAACCAACAGCCCCCAAGCAAGGGAGAACCTCCGCCAGCGCGCCCGCCCGTCCCAGCTTGAACATCCAGGGCTTGGAGTCACGGATCGCGATCCCCCATCATCGGCGTCCTACACACAGCGATGCGGCCGGCAGGGGAGAGCAGGTGAGGTTGGCGGGGCGGCTGTGCAGCGTGACGTCGTTACGTCATGCCGTTACGCCTCCGTCCGTGTTCTATTAGCTTACTGTTAGGCAGGAGTGATTCTCCAAGAACCCAAAAGCCCTTCTTAGGGCTACAATAACGTTCTACTTTTTTTTTTTTTTCCCTCCTCCACCTCCTCCTCCTCCGAATTACCATCCGTGGGCATGGCGCCATCAGTCGGTAGCTCTAGGCACAGCAGCAGTGCCGTCGGTAAGCGACAGCAGGCGGTGCTGAAACTGCTGAGCCTAGGCGATAAAAGGCACACCGCCCAAGAGCTATTACAGGGCATTCCACATCAAAGTTGTTAACTTTGTCGCCACCCTGCTGTGTAATCCACAAAATATACTTGCAAACTTTTACCATTTAGGGATAATTATTTCAGCGCTTCTTGCGCATCTGTTTACATTCCCCTCACCCGCCATATCCTAAACTTATAAGAACGCTACTACACTTGATCTTATACAAAAGGTTCTTAGAAGTGCTGTTTGGGGAGTAGCCTAGAGACAGGGGCTTGGATTGGCGAAAGCTCGCCTGGCTGCGGAGCGCCAGCTCCATCCCAAGATCCAACTAACATAGTTTTAACTGCAGCACCTTTAATCTACTACTAGTTCACTGCCTCCATACATGGTCCCCTTATCAAACGAGCTGTGTCAGGCAGAATTTTGGGTTGTTTTCATGGCTTCCATGTTAACTTTGTCGCCACCCTGCTGTGTAATCCACAAAATATACTGGCAAACTTTTATCATGTACCGATATTATTTGAGCGCTTCTTGCTCACCTCCTTTGGTTCCTCTCTGCCACCCATTGGTTTGAAGCCTGAGTCCATTTAGGGTATGTCGCCATGCCACTCTCTAGCCTGCTGCCGCTGCCTCTGCATGCCGTCCCCTATAGTGTCAGGGTCAATTATTGGATGTTTTAGATGCTATCTAGCTTCATTCTGTCACTCTGTCATGGCCATGCTGTTGCCCATAATTTTGGCATAATGGTGCGATTATGCAGCCTCAGAGGCATCCATGCATGCTGCCCCTGCTGTTTCCTGTCCATTTCCGTGGTGTTTCCATCCTTTTCTGAGGTTCCCAGGTGTTTGGCCAAGCTTCCCTGTGCAGAGCCTTGGTCCCCTTGAAAAATGCTCGAGTCTCCCATTGACTTCAATGGGGTTCGTTATTCGAGACGAGCACTCGAGCATCGGGAAAAGTTCGTCTCGAATAACGAGTACCCGAGCATTTTAGTGTTCGCTCATCTCTAGTGGAGATCATTCCAAAAAAACCTGTAGACTCATAGTAATCCAAGTATAGAGAAGTCTGGAGGATGTCTCATCAATACAACCCCTAACTTTTACAGGGAAGAGTAGCCCCAAGAAGTTCCCAATGCTGTAGACGTAGTAGATTTTGGGGCTGTACCCAGTCCATGGAAACTGAGAAGGACCAAAAGACTTCTCTGCCACAACAGAAGACACAACTGTAGCTGACTTTGAGTTTTTCCTAAACTACTAAATAGGATAAGTTCTTGCTATTGTGGACCTGGTCCATTCATGTATCTTGATAGACTTCATTGCGAGGGGTTGCCCTACTAAGACCATCTTCTCTTTGTTAAATGTTCTCCAGTCTCGCTAAGAGAAGGTTTCTGTCCTGAAATATCAATGTATGTCTTATGAACTTCAAAAAGATGGGTCCTATCAGTATCTTCCCATTAGGTAAATGTATCTCCAATTTCCAGATTGTTAGTGCCGGGTCAATCACTAGGAGAAGATGGTCAGTATAACAGTGGTCATAGAGAGGGGGGGCCGATGGTAATAACTGAGTACTGCATTTGCATTTGGTTATTTCAGTTGCTGAGGTTCCTCAGTGATTAGATCACCCATGTTATGTATAATGATAAATTGGAGACAATTTGAGACAATTCTTTTATTGGGAATCTTTCACCAATGACCCCCCCCCCCCACACACACACACACACACACACAAACCATACACAGCACCTATCAGATGTGTTTATACATGTTTCTGATGGTTCTATTCATAGGATAAGAGCTACCATTCTTCTAAAAAAAAACTTCTTCTATGTTCCACCAGTGATTCCATATTTCGCCACTCCTGTATTCCACCAATGCTTCTATGTTCTTCCAGTGCTTCTATGTTCTTCCAGTGCTTCTATGTTCCACCAGTGCTTCTATGTTCTTCCAGTGCTTCTATGTTCCACCAGTGCTTCTATGTTCTTCCAGTGCTTCTATGTTCCACCAGTGCTTCTATGTTCTTCCAGTGCTTCTATGTTCAGCCTTGTGACATGGCTTGGAATACCAATCTCACTAGTAGAAACTGTTGCAGACAGTGATTGCAAAGTTGGTCTTCTTTAATGAGTTATATTTAGAGATGAGCGAACATACTCGTCTGAGCTTGATGCTCGTTCGAGCATTAGCGTACTCGAAACTGCTCGTTGCTCAGACTAATACTTCGCCCGCTCGAGAAAATGGCATCTCCCGCCGTTTTGCTTTTTGGCGGCCAGAAACAGAGCCAATCACAAGCCAGGAGACTCTGCACTCCACCCAGCATGACGTGGTACCCTTACACGTCGATAGCAGTGGTTGGCTGGCCAGATCAGGTGACCCTGGAATAGACTAGCCCCTGCCTGCGCTGCTCGGATCATTCTGTGTCTGGATGCCGCTAGGGAGAGAGCTGCTGCTGGTCAGGGAAAGCGTTAGGGTGTTCTATTAGAATAGTGTTAGGCAGGAGTGATTCTACAAGAACCCAACAGCCCTTCTTAGGGCTACAATAACGTTATACATTTTTTTTTTTTATTTGCAGCTAGTACCATATTGTGAGGAATTTGCAGGGGGACTTGCTACCGTTGTGTTTAGCTCTTAGTGACACACATATCCACCTCAAACACCAAAGTGGGACAATTTATTAGGGGTTTGATTTCAATTAGGCACAGTCTGCAATTTCCTTTTTATTTTACGTTTATTTTTTTCATAACTCAGCGTCATCTCATCTTGCATAGCAGTGTGCTTTCATAGTTGGCTAGAAAATAGCCATTGCAATAGGATAGCATCGTTTGGTTTTAAAAACTAAAAAACACAAAAAAAAAAAAAAAAAAAAGTTAAAAAAAAATTAAAGTTATAACTTTCATTTTCAAAATGTTTAACCCGAGGGCTAGGGGTAGAGGACGAGGGCGGGGACGTGGGCGTCCAACTACTGCAGGGGTCAGAGGCCATGGTCCTGGGCGGGGTGAGACACCACCTGCTGATGAGGGAGCAGGGGAACACCACAGAGCTACACTCCCTAGGTTCATGTCTGAAGTTACTGGGACTCGTGGTAGAGCACTGTTGAGGCCAGAACAGTGCGAACAGGTGATGTCGTGGATTGCGAAGCCTAGAGTCAAGAGCGTCCTCCCCTGATCCAGACACAAGTCTGTCAAGATCCTTCAGTGAAACTTGAGGAAGACTTTGCAAAATGGGCTAACAAAATGTAGCCCTGCACAACTTCCTTTTAACATTGCACCACAAACTGATCTGTTTACATCAATAATATACACAGCTCAGGCCTCTCAGTTATCCCAAAGGGGTCCCTTATCAACGCTGACTGTACTTAAACACATTATTCGAGATATCCTATCCTGTTATTGCGTTAAACTGATGCTCTTGCCCTGGTAAGACTCTGCCCGGGATAAGAAGGGACTCTGCACACACTGAAAAAAGTGAAGTCTGCAAGCCCAGAAGTTAACCAGTTGACAACCGGTTGCCCAGCTATTACAGGTTATTGTGTTTTGTTCTGTTTCATATTGTTTTCTACTTATAACAGGGTTCTGAAAACATCTGAGGATGTTAAACTAATATGTGAATGTGTACAGTGCACTGGGGAAGAACAGGCAACTATAAGAATAGACAACCAAACACCTGCCCAGCGGAAGAGAATATATAGCACAGCAGAAAAACTTAAAATTTACCCAATGTCTGATCATTATAAGATGATAAGTGATATAAAGTAAAGATGAAAGTTATCAAGTGGAACTTGAAAGGCTAACGCACTCCATATCATTGTATCATAGTATATAAGGGCGGAAAAAGACCATCAGCTCCAACCTTTAAGAATTAAATAAATGTTTTATCCCCATAACCGTACCCTGATATGTTTTCTCTCGCAGAAAGCTCAGCCTCTCTTGAATCATGTACATATAGTCCGCCATAACAACCTCCTGCTGCAGAGAGTTCCATAGTCTCACTGCTCTTATAGTAAAGAACCTTTGTCTATGTTCTCTCGGCGTAGTGGATGCCTCCTTGTCCTGGTCACAGGCCTAGGTATAAAAAGATCTTTGGAGAGATCCTTGTACTGTCCATTTGTACATTGTAATGAGATCTCCCTTTAATCATCTTTTTTCGAAATTTAATAATCCCAAATTTTGTAATCTGTCATTGTATTCTAGTCCCCCCATTCCCCTAATAATCTTGGTTGCTCTTCTCTGCCCCAAACTGTACACAATATCCCATGTGTGCTCTGACTAGGGATTTGTTTAAAATTCCATCCACCAATACCCCCAAGTTCTTTTCAGCTCCAGTTTTACCAAGTAATTGACTGTTTATAACATAATTATACTTTATGTTTTCATGGCCCAAGTGCATAACTTTACATTTATCTACATTAAACCTCATCAACCATTTCTCTGCCCACTTCTCAAGCTTCCACAAATCCCTCTGCAATGCTAAACTATCGACCTCAGTATTTATTACTTTAAATAGCTTAGTATCATCTGCAAAAATTGAAACTTGACTGTGTAAACCCACTAAAAGTTCATTAATAAAAATATTAAAAAGAAGTGGCCCCAATACTGACCCCTGTGGCACTCCACTGGTAACGTCAACCCAATCTGAGAATGTGCCATTAATGATGACCCTCTGTTTCCTATCACTAAGCCAATTACTTACCCAAATACACAGATTTTCCCCTAATCCCAGCAGTCTCATTCTATATATCAACCTTTTATGTGGCACGGTGTCTCTTTTATTCACTTCAATTTTAATGTCCAGAAAGGAAACACTGTTTTGCTATAAATGTGAACTTAATGTTTATCTCATTGTTATTAATATGTGGGGATCCTTTAAATAATGTTTCCACATTTTAATAGATTCTGTGTAATGTGAGTTTTTCATTTAACACCTGCTCTTCCTCCCACCATCCAATGAACAGATTGTCGAACTTGGGTGCCCCTGAGGCTCATTTGCATAGTTGTTAAAGCCTTTTTATTGAAAAGCAAAGGCATAAGAAGCTTATTAAAGAGTGGATCCTGCAAAAAGAAAAAAAATGCTTTTCAGAATAAAACTTTGCCGTATTAGACTTTTGTCATTGTAACATTTAACTTATATTCCATATGAGGCTACATATTTGACATAATAGCAAAACATTGTAGTACTTTTCACTGGTATGTTAAAAGTTAAAATGTTTAGATGTGTAACATATCCATGAGTCAATTACAAGGTGGGGTTAAAAAGAAACTGTGCCTGGCCATCCCCACCCCCAGAAGAAGACGAAGGTACTCAGCGAAATGTGTGTTGGGAGTACTAAGTGCCCCAGTCAATGCAGGGATAGTCTCTCTTAGGGACAGCTTAGCTAGTAATGACACTTAGCCTAGAGGACGTAATATTCCCTATACTTTCACTACTCAGTGTTGTTCACATACAGACCACTAAACCTCTCTGGTAGCGGAGCTATTGTAATGGTTACCACTGTGCTCAGAATAAAGTTTAAAGAGAGGCATAAACAATTCTATTTAGCCTATGAATATGAACTAACTACTGCAAAGAAAACACCTATAAAATTAACAATTGTCAATAGTTATTGTTCATCTTAATGACCACAGTGAAAAATGTAAGATTTAGTACTTGTCATTAATTAAAAGGAAGCTACACTCACCGGCCACTTTATTAGGTACACCATGCTAGTAACGGGTTGGACCCCCTTTTGCCTTCAGAACTGCCTCAATTCTTCGTGGCATAGATTCAACAAGGTGCTGGAAGCATTCCTCAGAGATTTTGGTCCATATTGACATGATGGCATCACACAGTTGCCGCAGATTTGTCGGCTGCACATCCATGATGTGAATCTCCTGTTCCACCACATCCCAAATATGCTCTATTGGATTGAGATCTGGTTACTGTGGAGGCCATTTCAGTACAGTGAACTCATTGTCATGTTCAAGAAACCAGTCTGAGGTCGGGGGATGGGCGTAGCCAGACATAGTAATGGCTACTAGCTCCATGCTCTGAGGGAGCTCTCCGTCCCCTATATCCCCTTACAAAGCTTGGATACGCTTACCTGCCGGCTGTGCGCGCGGGGAATGTGGCGCTTCTGGTCTGTTGCCCTGGGAAGGGAGACATGTTGAGGACGGGCTGGACGCATAAGTGAAGGCATGCTGATGGATACGCCGATCGACACCTCATCCCAACCCTGAACTCGGGACCATCGTACGGAAGCCGACAGGTGGGTCGCGGAAAGCCCAACACAGCGACGCGCCGCGTGCATAGGCACGGTGCGCTGTGCCGTGGCCCCGAGATTGGTCTCGAGGAGCTCCGATCCGATCCGATCCGACCCGGACCGGTCCGAGGGACACAGCGAGCTCGGCCGTTCCCCCCGAGGTGAGCAGGGGAGCTGACGTCGCGGACCGCGTGAGTGTGGGCAGGAGCAGGAGGAATCGTGTCCCGGCCGACCTGCGGGAGCCTGTTGGAAAGGACCCCCACAGCAGCTCTAATTGCCTACAAGCTCTGTAAGTGAGCCGCGCGCATTGCCTCCCAGGCAGTGGGACCCTCATCGTCTGACGTCTGAAGCCCCGGTATAGTACCTCTTACAGTCGGGGAAAGGGGGTGAAAACATAACCCTACGGCCCTGGGGAAGTGGCCCTGTATTTATGTGTATGCCATCTTGTGGATTTAAACTGCTGCTGCTGCTGTTGAAAATGGCTAATTTCTGCATTTTACTTACTTTTCATTTGCCCTACTGAAATTTCCCTAACTTCTCCGGGGTGTTGTGCCTATTTTGTCAGCTGCTTATGACCGCGTTTTTTCTATTGGGCATGTTTTTCGGAATAATATCATTAAAGCAGGTATAGGCTGGACTAAGCTGAAGTTTCAGACTGAATGACTAACCATCTAACTAATTTCTGCCTATTAACTTGCTACTCATTTGCTACTACTATTTCGGAATAATATCATTAATACAGGTATAGGCTGGACTAAGCTGTAGTTTCAGACTGAATGACTAACCATCTAACTAATTTCTGCCTATTAATTTGCTACTCAACAGCTTTCCTCCTAACTAACTAACAACTTACCTTCCTGGAATTAAAGGACTAAGTGTATGTCTCCGCGTGGCTTTAAGCTGTTGTTGCTACTGAAAACGGCAATCTCCTGTAACCTGCCTGTCTTTTCCTCCCCGCTGAGGTCTCCTAAACTATTCTGGAGTGTTGTGTCTATTTTGTTAGCTGTTTATGACAGCTTTTCTCTTGCACTGGCTTTTTGAATAATTTTACTAAGGCGGGTATGTGCTGGTCCAAGCGGAGGTCTCAGGTTTATTGAGTTACTAACCATCTAACTACACTCTGCCTAACCACTTGCTATGAAACTGTCTCGCTCCTAACTAGCTAACAAACCTTGGAACTAATGGACTAAGCTAGTGGAAAATTGTGCAAAAGTCTCTTGGACTAACCTTCTTTTTGCAGGCAACAAAACCATCGCTTTTGGTGGTCAACTCTTCCACATATTTTGTTTGAGGTTTGGGGAAAATTGGCTGTCTCTTTTGGTTTTGTTTCTCTTCTGGTCGGTTCATAACCAGAAAAGGTTAAGTAATCTATCACTCCCTATATCACTGAGCGAGGAAGAAAAACAAACGCTGTGTTTTCACCAATCTTTTAAAATTGACCATACTGTTAATTTGCAGAAGGAGGGAAATAGGGCAGATTAATTGGGTTTTTCTCAGGGCCTGGGTATAATGACGAGAGGGAAAAATCTATTAAAAAAAAACACCCCGCCTAAACTAAAAAACCAACTAACCCGCGCCCAAAATAAATCTTCTGTACGAGAGTCAACTTCGAATATACCAAAGGGTGTTAATTCTTTACGTTTTAATTTCCAGCCTAGATTAACGCCCCAGATCTCCCCCGTTTCTCAGTCCAACGTCCATCCAAAAGCTATGGCAATGTCTGCGAGAGAGGCGCACACTGTAACCCCCTCTGCAAACCAGCAAGGAGTACTTACAGTGGAGGTAATGCAGAGTATGCTAGACAGATTTGAATCTAAAATGCAGGACATGATGGGGGAATTACAAAAAGAAGTAAGATCAATTGGAGAAAGAATAGACCAAGTGGAAACTAAATTATCGGAAGTAACAGGGTCGCACAATAATCTAATGACCTCGCATACCGAAATGGAACATAAGTTAAATAACCTGGAGTTAAAAATAGGGGATCTAGAGGATAGATCAAGGAGAAATAATGTACGACTGAGAGGCATACCGGAGGCAGTCCCTGACTCAGCTCTTGAGGAATATGCAGGTAAATTTATTTCCACAATACTACAAGAAGCAAAAGAGACAGATATGCTAATAGACCGTATTCATAGGATCCCGAGAACAAAGCATTTAAAAGCAGATACCCCAAGGGACACCATCCTAAGGATGCATTTTTTCAAAACTAAAAACCTCCTAATACAAGAAACCCGTAGAAATCCAAAGTTCCCTTCACCTTATGGGAACATTGAGATTTTTTCTGATTTGTCACCGACAACCTTGAAAAGGAGACGTGAATACGGGGAACTAACTAAAATACTTAGAGAAACAGGCCTGGCATATAAATGGGGTTTCCCAGTAAAATTAATTGTTACAAAGGATAAGTCTTCTTATACATGTAATAATGTCAAAGAGGCTGAAAATCTATTGGAAAAGTGGGGTCTGTTTAAATGTAAGGTTCCAGAAAAAACTAAGAGTAATATTGAACAGGAGTGGTCGGTAGTAAAATAGGGGATTACGGGGGAGCGGTAGGGACAGTAAACCCTCAATATGGAGACACCAGGTGGAGAGGAACTTTCTCTACCTTAATATAGGAGAGGGAGTACCTTCTTCCTGGTGAAAGTTTGCCCTCTATCCAGTCTGAGAACACTGGATCTGTTAAAATTCTCGCCGGCTAATAGTCTAGCTGGTAATTCAATGTTTTTGTTTATTAAATATGTGGTTGTAGTTGTGTTTTGTATTTATGAGGATTCCTGCTCTGGGAGGGGCAGATTAATTGAAATAAATAAGACTGTATCGATAGCAATGAAAAACGTGATTAAGATATGGTTATTGAAATAATGTCTTTGAATGTTAATGGGCTGAACACTCCACAAAAGCGCACCTCACTCTGGAAAGAAATAACTAATACTCAAGTAGACATAATAGGGATACAAGAAACCCACCTGCTTAAAAAAGATGAAGCTCGGCTCCATCACCGGGACTTCCCCTTGATTATCTGCGCAACAGCCAATACCAAAAAGGCGGGGGTGTGTTTGATGTTTAAAAACACTGTAATGTTTAAACTCGCAAGGAAAAAGATCGATGAAGAGGGCAGATACATTATAGTAGTGGGTAAAATAAATGACATTCCCTACACTTTTGTGACAATTTATGCCCCAAATAGAGGTCAAAAAACTTTTTTCAAAAAAATGGTTGCTATGTTAGAACAAAACGCAGAGGGGAAAATTATTATTATGGGGGATTTTAATGCCCTGCCAGACAAAAAATTGGATTGTTCTTCGAGTGCGAGAGGTGATAAAAGAGATCTCGCACAGATAATAAATGAAGAGAGGTTACATGATGTGTGGCGGTATCAACATGCTGAACTCGAGGATAGATTTTTATCTAGTAAATAATTTAGCATTAACATCCTGCCTATTCTCTAAAATAGGTCAAATAACTTGGGCGGATCATGCCCCAATATTTTTAACTATCAAGGAAAGCTCTATTGCCTTCACGAACTCCCCCGGGAGGTTAAATAACTCTCTCCTAAAAAAAGATAATACTCAAAATCTGATTTCTAGGGCTATAGAGGAGTTCATTGATATTAATGACAATAAGGAAGTTAATGATGAATCTCTATGGACTTCTCTTAAGCTACACATAAATGAAGTTTTTAAGCAGATAGCAGCTAGAGAAAAAAGGGCAAAAGATAAAGAAATTCGTGAAATTTTGCTACAGATAGCCTTATTAGAAAATTCTAATAAAATAATCCCCTCCCCCTCTGTTAGTAATAATCTCTCGTCGCTAAGAGCTACATTAAGAGCACGTATGTTATCAGACTATGAAAGATCTTTAAAGAGATTAAAGCTCCAAAATTACGCCCTGGGAGACAGAGCAAGTGGGACTCTCGCTAAACAGATTAAAAAAAAAATAGCAAAAGAGCGAATAATCCTCACCCAAGAAAGTAATAAAACGCAGCTAAGAGACCCTAGAGAGGTAGCGGAGGCCTTTAGGAAATATTATGCTGCACTATATAATTTAAAAGAGGATAAGGATACGTTGCTCCATTCTATAGAGGAAATTCGTAAATTTTTCGCCTCAGTCTCACTCCCCAGTATTTCAAAAGAACAAGCCGATAATCTGGCATTGCCTTTCAATCAAGAGGAATTAAAATGGGTTTTAAAGGGTCTCAAACCTAACTCGGCCCCAGGGCCAGATGGTTTGACAAATATGTACTATTCTAACCTTGCTCAGGCCCTCAATCCACTTTTGATAAGAACCTTTAATTTTTGGCAAAATCGGGGAAAGATATCAAAGGCGAGCACAGAAGCAATAATTAGAGCAATACCTAAACAAGAGAACGCCTGTCCTCTCCCAGAAAATTATAGGCCAATAGCATTGATTAACTGCGATTTAAAAATATACTCTAAGATGCTAGCAAACAGATTTGAAAGAATAATTCCCAGTCTGGTAGCTACAGACCAAACAGGGTTTGTATATGGAAGACAAACCAAAGACGCGACAAGGAGGATGATGGACCTTATTCATGTGGCAAATTCAACAGGAGCCCCGGTTGCATTACTGTCTTTAGACGCCGAAAAGGCATTTGACAGGGTGCATTGGGGCTACCTAAAAGAGGTTCTCTCCAAATTTGGTATTGTTGACCAATTTCAAAAGGCAATCTTAGCCCTCTATTCGGAGCCGTCTGCGCGGGTTTTGATTTCAGGTTTTTTATCCTCAACATTTAACATCTCTAATGGCACCCGTCAGGGGTGCCCTCTATCACCCCTAATATTCGCGCTAGTAATGGAACCCCTGGCAGAAATGGTGAGGTCTAATACAGAAATTGCGGGTATAACAGTGGGTAAGGAAAGGCACATAATCACCTTATACGCTGATGATGTGATGATCACGTGCCAAGAGCCGGAAAAATCGCTCCCTCACTTGTTACAGATCCTAGGGCGTTTTTCATATATCTCATACTATAAATTGAATATTAAAAAATCTGTTGCTCTCCCAATAAATATTCCATCCACAGCCTTTAGGGAGATGTCTAATAAGTGCGGTATAATTTGGAAACCGGAAGGCATAAAATACCTTGGAATTATTCTGTGCCAAACAACGAATGAGACAATTAGAAAGAACTTAACTAAATTAAAAACAAATCTGAAAACAGATTTTGATAAATTAGGCAAAATTTTCTTATCTTGGGTGGCAAGAATCCAGTTTTGTAAGATGACAGTTCTACACCCTTAAGGACCAATTTGACCTCCCGAATAAGGTTTTCTTTCAATATTTACAAATAAGAAGCACATTAGCAAAGGGGCAAAAGGAAAGTAAACCTCTTCTGCTGCTGTAGCCCATCTGCCTCAAAGTTCGACGTACTGTGCATTCAGAGATGCTCTTCTGCCTACCTTGGTTGTAACGGGTGGCGATTTGAGTCAATGTTGCCTTTCTATCAGCTCGAACCAGTCTGCCCATTCTCCTCTGACCTCTGGCATCAACAAGGCATTTCTGCCCATAGAACTGCCGCTCACTGGATGTTTTTTCTTTTTTGGACCATTCTCTGTAAACCCTAGAGATGGTTGTGAGTGAAAATCCCAGTAGATCAGCAGTTGCTGAAATACTCAGACCAGCCCTTCTGGCACCAACAACCATGCCACGTTCAAAGGCACTCAAATCACTTTTCTTCCCCATACTGATGCTCAGTTTGAACTACCTAATAAAATGGCCGGTGAGTGTATTTTGTGTACTATTATGTTTCAGGAGCTACACAGTTGAAGCCAAAACTAGAAATGTGTTTGCAGAAACTTGGGGTTTCTTGAATTTCCTCTTCAGTTTGTACCCTATATACAGAATTATGTTTAAATTTGTTTTATTGGTTTTAACATAAGTTAACATTTAGGCCTGAAAGCCCATTGCAATGCTATACAGTCCACTGTGTTGTGAAGCACTAACTGAATAGTTACATTTTGATTCTATCCAACAAATGGTTGCAAATACATACATATAGTGCTTGCATGTCGTATAAGTTCTTAGGTAAAGATAATGACAATTACAGAAAAGTTGAGCTGTAACAGAAACTGAAATTCCAACTTGCCATTGTGGGATTAAACTTGAGTACTCCTGCTTTGCCGACTATGCCCTTAACTCGCAGTCATGTGTCTAGTTAGTCATAGCTACTGCCATGTGTCATCTCACCCACTTGCACTTCAAATTGTAGTAAAGGTTCCTATTTTGTCTTATTACTGTCTGTATCTACTTATCCCTATTTTAAATCTATAATTCTTCCATGGTTTCCAGAGGGTCATAAATTGTTGATGTGTTCTTGATTCCCAACTATACAGTCTATGTTTTCTGCCCATTCTGTGATGGTTGGTGCTCCTTTTTGAAGCCATTTGGGGGGTATCATTAGTTTTGCTGCTTGTAGATGGGTAGGCAGTTTCTTTTTGTATGGATGCCAGTTTTTGTTTGGGTGCCACAGTAATACCAACTCTGGAGACAGATGTACGTTTTTCCCCATTATACTGTTGATGTGGTTGTTCACCTCTTTCCAAAATGGTTGGATTATTGGGCAGCTCCAAAATATATGACCTAATGTACCTTGTTCTTTCTCGCATCTCCAGCGTAACTCTGAATCAGTCAGTCCTTTCTGTCTTAGTGCCTGAGGTGTATTGTACCAACGAGTCATTATTTTATAGGAGTTCTCCTGAATCCTGACACACCTAAGGAATCCGTGTGATCTCCTGTGTGCCATTTTTATTTGTGTTTCTGAGAAAGTCCTTCACCCATTGACCTATGTATGCGGGATTTGCTCTTGATTCTTTATTTACAAGAAAATCATAGAATATAGATATTGTGCCCTTTGGAAGTGTATCTATTTTCAGCCAATTTTCGAACCATGTAGGGTCTTTTTAGTAAGATTCTAGCGTTTTTCAATCGTGTGTGGTGGTGTTTGACTTCCTCTTCTTGTAGAAAATTCAGTGATATACCCTTACTTGTGATATCTCCCACCCATTCTTGTGTGGTTTTCCCTAGAAAAGCCTTAAGTGTGGTGTTGCTAAAGAGTTTCCATAGGTTGTTATTAATTGCTTTGTTTGGGTCTTGTATTGTCGGTATTATATTGCCTGGCGGTAGATGAGAGGGCGCATTTACCAATTTATGGCTTGGGGCTAACTCTTTAATTGTGTTTCTAATTCCTTTTATTAATGGATTATTGTTTGTCGATGTGGTTAGGATATTCCACATTTCAGCCATGTGGGTATAGTATGTGATAACGTGTTTGTCTCTAAAGTGGCATCTAACGTTCTGAGTTTAGCATTGAATAATAATATCCACCTCTTCAATTGGATGGCTCAGTAATAAGTTTGGGCGTCAGGTCAACCCATCCCTCCCTTATTTTTCTTTAGAATTAGACGTTCGTATTTTATTCTAGCTCTAATGCCTTTCCATACAAACTTGGTGAATAGTGATTTAAGCTTGAGGAAAAATGTCTTTGGAACAAATATGGGTACTGTCTGGAGAGGATATAATATTTTTGGCATAATAAATGATTTGAGGAGGTTTTTACGTCCTAACCATGAGACATACGGTACTGCCAATGCATCTAATGACTGTTTAATGTGGTGTAGTAAGGTCATATAGTTTTCTTTGTATAGCTGGGAAGTGTCTTTAGTAAGGTTTATCCCTAGATACTTGAGTTTGGTTGTCTGCCATTGAAAAGGTGTGGTTTTCTTTAATTTTTCTATTTGTTTATGGGGTGCGGATATGTTCATTGCTTCAGATTTGGTAAAATTTATTTTGAAATTGGATATTATTCCGAACTGTCTGAATACTTCTATCACATGAGGCAGAGATTCCTCTGGGTTTGTGAGAAGTAGCAGCAGGTCGTCTGCGAATGTGGCGTTTAAATGTACTTTGTCTCCCACTTTGAGTCCTGTTATATGCGGGTGTTGTCTCAGTGATTGTAGTAGTGTCTCCATTACTATTATGAATAAAGTGGGTGACAATGGGCAGCCCTGTCTAGTCCCATTCCTTATGGGAAAGGGCCCAGAGAGGACTCCATTGATTTTAATACGTGCCGAGGGCGCTCGATATAGTGTCAAAATTGTATTTATATACTGTTGTGGCATTCTGAATTTAGCTAGGGCTGCTACCATGTATTCCCATGAGACCCTGTCAAATGCCTATTCGGCATCCGTGCCGAGAAGGATTAGGGGTATCTTTTTTTGAGTTGTATAATGGATGGCTCTAATGACCCTTGTTGATTTGTGGTTGTCTTCCCTGCCGGGGACGAATCCTGTTTCTTCCTCATTGATAAGCGATGGCAGATATTTTACACTTTTACATGTGCGCTTTTTAACTCCACTTTGTGAGTATATACAATAAAATATCCTTCTTGAACCTTGGGATTCTGCACTTTTTGTTAGTTTATCTTCTGGCACAGGACTAAGAGTGCACCAGGGACACAGGAGTGGTTCAGAGGTGCATTGGAATCCAGTGTTCGGGAGAACGAAGAAAAGGCAGGAGAACCCTAGGAGATCCTCAATTTCTAACTGAAGGGAAGGTGGTGAGATTACCTACTGAATGTGAATTGTGACTTAGAAGAGTTGAGCACTGACCTTTTTTATCTAGATGGCAGATATTTGCCTATTCTTTTTGCTAGGAGCTTTGTCCATATTTTGACATCTATATTTAACAATGAAATGGGTCTGTAGCTTCCACACTCTGTAGGATCTTTCCCCGGCTTAGGGAGGATGGTAATATTAGCTGCTAAAGCTTGAGATGGTAGTTCACCCCCCTAGAAGAAGGCCATTACACCAATCCACCATGTGTGGGATGACTATGTCTGCAAATTTTTTATAGTAACTTATGGGGAGACCATCCGGCCCTGGGCTTTTACCTTGTGGCATTGACATTATTATAACGTTAATCTCTTTGTCCGTGACCTGCTTTAGCAGATCTTCTTGTGTTGTGTGATTTAATGTGGGCAGATTCAGCCGCTCTAAGAATTTGGTGGTAATTGCGGCTTTGTTAAGGTTATTATTTTGCCCTTCACTATTTAAGTTATATAGATTATGGTAAAATTTTCTGAAGGCCTTGGCTATTTCATTTGTTTTAGTTGTTTTATTGTCTTGTACTGTTTTTATTTTTTCTATAAAAGTTGTTTTCCTGTCCTTTTTTATTAAATGAGACATTAATTTGTTCCCCCTGTCCCCATGTGCATAAAATTAGAATTTTGCATACTGGTGTTGCTTGGCCGATTTTACGTTTAACATGTTTAGTACTTCATTCCTCAATTCTTTCAATTTTAGGAAGTTGGCTTCTACTTGTGATCTTTTGGTGACTTTTTCTAGTTTTCTTATCTCATTTAATAGGTTATTTAGCTTTTTGTTGTGTTGTCTTTTACGCCATGCCCCAAAAGACATCAATTCCCCTCTTATAAAGGTTTTGTGTGCTTCCCATGAGATCTCTCGTGTGGTGTCTGGTGGTGTGTATCTATCGAAATATGCTTTCAACATTTCTTTAAATTTATATACCTGTGTGTCCTCATCTAATAGAAATTCAGCCGCCATGTGCAGAATTTCTTGGGGATTTCTCATAGACAGAAAATTGTTGAGACCGGTGCGTGGTCCGATAATGTAGTTGGGCCCATACTTGTTGAGCTGATTATTTCTGGGCTAGTGATGGGTGAGAATACATAATGCAGCCTTTGAAAAGCTTGCGAAAGTGTGAATAATCTTTAGTGTCTGGATTCAGGAGTCTCCAGCTATCTAATAACCCGGCATCATGTAATGCCTTAAGGGCTATATTCAGGGTTTTTTGTGAATGGGTTGATTTATTAGAAGAACAATCTAGTAGGTAGTTTATGTCCCCTCCTATTATCTTAAGACCTTCAGCCATTGTGTCTATCTTTTTGAGCATGTCTCTTAACCAACTTGCTTGTCCCATGTTAGGGTCATATAAAGATACTAGTGTTACTGCCGTCGGGCCTATTTTTCCCTTGACTAGTATCGCTCTACCTTCTAAGTCCATCCATGTAAAGCAATGTGTGAACAGGACGTTTTTAGATATCATGATGCACACCCCCCTAGTTGCCTTATTATGAGTACTATGGTAGCAGTGTGTGTATTTACTGCGGGCAAAGGAGGGGGTGCAACCCGATTTAAAGTATGTCTCTTGTAGGAGACAAATATCTGACTTATCTCTTTGTAGGAGGCCTAATATTTGGGACCTCTTCCTGGGTAGGTTCAATCCTCTGACATTGTAGGTGGGGACTTTAACTGTAGTCATTGCTGAAGGTATAGGTACGCATGATGAGGTCAGGCATGTCGGCATCGCAGTTGGAGTACTCGGGCAACAGAAATAAAACATAAGTAACTGTGAAACAGCTTAAAAGTAACAACGTTTGTTGCAGATTTTGTCTGCTAGTGTCATCCTCTTCCAGGATGACGTGGGGTGTTTGAGCCTATATATTTGGTTTCTTAAAGCTTTGTTTGTATGTGCATCCAACACCACCTTTGTGGTGGTTGCAATCTCGTGTACCCCTGGGGAGTGTGTTCAGAGGGTTGATGTCTTCCATATGAGGTGTATTAGATTTTGTGAGGTAAGTAAAACAATGTGGGGGGGGGTGGAGTTATGTGTCCAGTTTTGTGTGCTGTTAATGTGTGTGGCCTGATCGGTATGTACTGGCCTTGATCCTTAATGTTATGTTTAGTTTCTTGAGACGAATATGAGGAGTGTTATGTCGTGTCTCTTATGCTCTCTTTTGAGGAGCCTAGAAGGTAAGACATTAAGGAGTTAGAGAATGAGAGGGCTGAAGTGGGGCATTTGTGTATTGCCTATAGTGTAAGAGAAGTATTTAACTTATCTATATCTGTGTATGATGTTACATATACTCATCATCATGCAGTACAGTAAAGTCCATCCCGTGCATTATGTAGAAATGCTCCTCAGTGTGGTTCTATGTCCTGGGATTTCTTCGCTTTTTGCTTTGGCAATTTGGATTTACAAACTGTCTTCCATCCTCCGAGTTTAGGCAGCTGTGGGAAGTCCAGGTGGTGTTCTGTGACTGGGAGCCATGATGGTATGTCTATTGGAGGAATATCCAAGAGTTCCCATGCTCTCTGTAGATCTTGAGGTTTTTTGATGGGGCATCTTCTACCATTTTTCTGGAATGTTAGCCCAAATGGAAACAGCTCTTTGCATTCCTTAGTTGATCTGTAATTGGCTTCAGTATGTGCCTTTTATAAAGTGTAGAGGGAGCTAGGTCCTGAAAAAATGCAATCTTGCAGTTGTCAATTTCACAGTTACTTCCCTCTCTTGATGCCTTTAAAATGGCTGCAGTGTCTTTGTAACTCAGCATTCCGCATATCACATCTCTGGGGGGCTCATCCTCTTTAGGAGGTGGTCTCAGGGAGTGATGGATTCTTTCTATGACCATGTTATCTGATATTTCTTTTGATGTTAGTTCAGCGTATATTTCTTTAGCTTTCTTTTCAAGTATATCATGTGTTATAGTCTCTGGTAGACCCTTTACGTCGACTTCTATTCTTCTGGTCTTTTATCATTGATAGTGTCGGGTTGAGCCCCTCCGCCTGTGTTGTTAAGCAAAATGCTACTGCGGTGCTGTGCTCTGTGATGGCGGCCTGGTTGCGGTATCCGCTGAAGCGCTGGAGGTGTCTTGCTCCATCAAGCTGTCCATATCCGAGTGGTCTGAGACGTCTGATTCTTGCAGCACCTTCTTGGAGGCCTGTAACGGTGGAGATAGCAGCTTTACACGGAAGTATTTATCAAGGTCCCCCTGTCCTTTCCTCGTTTTTGGGCTTGCTGGTGTTTCGTACGCCTTGCCTCTCTCCGATTTACCCATTTCGATGATTTTGGTCGCGGGATTGCTAAGGATCAGGTTTAGTACAGCGGGAGCTCAAGGATTAAGCGTCCGCCATGCAACTCAGTCAGGTTCCGCCCCCTATAAACGGAATTAACCAAGAAAAAACAGTGGCTGATTTTGTTTCTCCTTGGATATCTTGGAGCAGCCCGACCATCTTTCAACTCCACATTGTGGAAAACCTGACTGATTGAGAGACTTGTATCACATGGTGAGCTGGTTCAAGCTGTTTCTTTTTCCCTTATTGTCATTCTGGATTACACCTTTATGATGGAACTTCCTCACTCATTTAACCCATTTGCCAACATTAGTTTAACTATAGCTTGACTTATACCAACTGTATCTCATGAAAGATCTGAAACATACTATCCACCTGTTTAAGAATTATTTTATTTGTTGTTTTTAAGCTATGCCGGTGTTCACAAAGTATTTAATGTTTATGTTTATAATTTAATTAATGCTACATATTCAAAAAGTGCCTCTGAGTGAATGATTTTCTACAAGCTTTCCTTCTGACCGACCGCATCATTCATCTACCAGCCGAAGCCACAGCTATGGGGGAATCCACTGTGCAGTATCAGAGTCCAAAAACTGTAACCAAGTCCTGCCTACATGCCAAATATGAAGATAACCCAAGGAAATCGCTGGGGGCCCCCTCATTTGAAGCCCCTTCACCTTCAGTGTGTCATACTAATAAGTTGAAGTCAGAAAAACGTCTCACTACCTTGCTCCTGATGTGCAGGGTGAATGCAGTTTAACTAGGTAGGGAGCTGTAGTAAACACAGCTTTGCCCCCAAACCAAGAAAGACATTTGAATGGGAGTAAACTCTAAACACCTATAAAACCTATTTAACTTATTTACATAAGATAATAGATAAGAAGACATATAACAGTAAGCATTGGCTTATTTTTATTGTATGATGGAGTACAGTAACTATTTGCTTGAATCCACTGAAATCCTTTCGAAGTAAACGTATTTTTCTCAAAGAGAAATACTGGGATTTTTAATGACCACTAAAAATGATGAACACGTCTGAAGGAGCCAATTCTTGGGTTGAAGCTCCCCAGTCGCTGTATCTCCTGTCTCTCCAGGTCTCAGTAATACTGACGTCCCCTTGTTTGGGTTCCTTCATAGAACCATCCATATCCATCTTGTACTTGACGGAATGAATGTCGTTGTAGCGAATGATCTCTCATAAACATGAGGACAATCTTCATTGAACTCCATCATCTGACCACGGAAATCTTTCCTTTCATAAATCGGACTCTGAATGAACCTTGATGCTGTTGTCCAGGAAAAATGATAGAATTATAAATATTTTAATGACATGAAATTCTTGTAATGACCGCAATAGGTATCTATTTTTGGCTGTGAACACTAAGGTGTCATGAAATTGTAATCGAAAGAGTGTCTATTATACCTTGAAATTGTCAAATACGAGTATTATAGTTTAGAAACTTTTAGGAAACAACTGACCTGATGGCTTAAGCGACAAGACCGTATAGTGTCCATTATACCCATCCATTGCTGGAAGTCAGGAACTCCTCCTCTGTGAAGGAGTACGGTGTCCTCTGTAGTTGGGTGTTCATACAAGATCCAGTTACCACTTTCACACGGATAGAGTTACAACGTCTGAATATGAGGACAATTCTGGACATTCATTGACCTCATAAGAGCGACCCTGAAAGCTCCTTCTTCATAGAAATAATCTACATACAGGAATGAACTTAATGAAAATAAAATTGTTATACTTAAAGTCCTTGAAATTAGTAAATACAAAGTCCTGTACTACATCATCAATTGTTACATTTAGCCTTTCAGCATGACTCTCTCAGCCTCTTCTTGCCTTTTCAGTTCATTTGCATATGACTTTACAACACCTTATTATGCAAATGGGACACAATTCTAGAAAAGATATTTCATTCACGGTGTTTATACTTTAGGGTGCTACTAGTTTAAGGGGTAATGACTGGTGAGTAACTACTAACAAAAAATTCCACTTCTCACAGATCAAAGTCTCATATATATCTAATACAGATAACAACAAAACATTTTATAGCATCATTAGGAAAATGCATTTAGTACTAAAGGATACTTTTATTTCCTACCTTTCCCATTTTGGCTTTTGGACTATGTTATCCAATCAATCTTAACCACCAGATACCAGGAGTGTCAGAGAGCCCTTTTATACTTCCATCCTCTATTGCGTTTAGATCTGCTGACATTTGCCAACTATCAGAATGAAAAACTTTGTTTACTGAAGACTTTTCAGTATCTGCTGTGGCTTATTGTTGCAGTCTTTTGTGCTTGCACAAATTTGTAGAAGCTTGCCCAAGAAAGTACAAATAAATCTTTTATTTAAAATGTTTTATTAGTTTATATGTCATTTACCCTCCATTCAAGTGTGACTTTTTATCATTCATTTTTAAATAACATAATATACAACATAATGTCAGGCAGTCCCCGAGTTACGTACAAGATAGGTTCTGTAGGTTTGTTCTTAGTTGAGTTTGTAAATAAGTTGGAAACTGTATACTTATTGTAACCCTGTCAACTTTTTTTTGGTCTCTGTACATTGATTTTAAAATGTTGGGTTGTTATAAGAACCAGGATTTGTTTTAAAAAACCAATAAATCGTAATTACAGACACATTTGATAATTGTTATGCTGTTTATTGTACCTAGGACTACAGTACAGCAAATATCCAAATCCAGAGGTCCGTTTTCTAAACTGGGGTCGTATGTAGTCAGGTGTTCTGAAGTAGGTGGGACCGCCTGTACAGTGTATACATTCATAGTGCTGGACACGCATGTCCAAATACAAAGCAATAATGACATAGATCATTGAACAAATTTGGTAGAATATAAGTGAAAATGGAGAACTTCTGTTCCCAGCATGGTGTGTTTGGACGTACCCCCAATGCTCCCTCTCACCGGCCAAGAAACCTGCAGGCCGGCACGCCACCAGCCAGGTCAATCTAGTGCTTTGGGTGGCCTTTACACACACAGAGCCTCCATGACATCAGAAATAACAACCCATTCAGTGTGCAAAGCTGCCATATAGCCCATGTTGGCACAGGCATGCACGGACATTTTATCCAGCTGTGCAGTTAGGCACAAGCCAAATGGGCCACCACACCAAGTAAGGCGAGTCATGGGAACAACGGCCAGAGTAAAAGGAGCTGCGGGCGCACTAATATCCCGGGACCAACTCCCTGCAGCTGCCCCTAATCCGTGCACTGGGGGCACATGGGGCAAGAGACACCACCTGCGGTGCATGGCCTCAGCAGCGCTATATGGTGAGTACACATGTCGCCCTTGCACATCAACCAAGCCGCTATTATATCTTTATCACATGGTGAGCTGGTTCAAGCAGTTTATTTTTCCTTTATTCTCATTCTGGATTACACCTTTATGATGGAACTTCCTCACTCATTTAACATTCTGGATTACACCTTTATGATGGAACTTCCTCACTCATTTAACCCATTTGCCAACATTAGTTTAAACTATAGCTTGACTTATACCAACTGGTATCTCATGAAAGATCTGAAACATATATCCACCTTTTTAAAAATTATTTATTTGTTGTTTTAAGCTATGCCGGTGTTCACAAAGGTATTTAATGTTTATGTTTATAATTTAATTAATGCTACATATTCAAAAAGTGCCTCTGAAGTGAATGATTTATACAAAGCTTTCCTTCAGCACGGAAGCCACAGCTATGGGGGAATTCACTGTGCAGTATCCAGAGTCCAAAAACTGTTAAACCAAGTCCTGCCTACAGGCCAAATATGAAGATAGCCCAAAGGAAAATCGCTGGGGGCCCCCTCATTTGAAGCCCCTTCAGCCCTTCAGTGTGATCATACTAATAGAGTTGAAGTCAGAAATAAACGTCTCACTACACTTGCTCCTGATGTGCAGGGTGAATGCAGTTTAACTAGGTAGGGAGCTGTAGTAACACAGCTTTGCCCCCAAACCAAGAAAAGACATTTGAATGGGAGTAAACTCTAAACACCTATAAAACCTATTTAACTTATTTACATAAGATAATAGATAAGAAGACGATATAACAGGTAAGCATTGGCTTATTTTTATTGTATGATGGAGTACAGTAAATTATTTGCTTGAATACACTGAAATCCTTTCAAAGTAAACTTATTTTTCTCAAAGAAGAAATACTGGGATTTTAATGACTACTAAAAATGATGAACACGTCTGAAGGAGCCAATTCTTGGGTTGGAAGCTCCCCAGTCGCTGTATCTCCTGTACTCTCCAGGTCTCAGGTAATACTGACGTCCCCTGTGTATTGGGTTCCTTATTCATAGAACCATCCATATCCATCTTGTACTTGACCGGAATGAATGTCGTTGTAGCGAATGAATCTCTCATAAACATGAGGACAATCTTCATTGAACTCCATCATCTGACCACGGAAATCTTTCCTTTCATAAATCTGACTCTGAATGAACTTGATGCTGTTGTCCAGGAAAATGGTATGATAGAATTATAAATATTTTAATGACATGAAATTCTTGTAATGAACGCAATAGGTATCTATTTTATGGCTGTGAACACTAAGGTGTCATGGAAATTGTAATCGAAAGAGTGTACTATTATACCTTGAAATTGTCAAATACGAGTATTATAGTTTAGAAACTTTTAGGAAACAACTGACCTGATGGCTTAAGCGACAAGACCGTATAGTGTCCATTATACCCATCCATTGCTGGAAGTCAGGAACTCCTCCTCTGTGAAGGAGTACGGTGTCCTCTGTAGTTGGGTGTTCATACAAGATCCAGTTACCACTTTCACACGGATAGAGTTACAACGTCTGAATATGAGGACAATTCTGGACATTCATTGACCTCATAAGAGCGACCCTGAAAGCTCCTTCTTCATAGAAATAATCTACATACAGGAATGAACTTAATGAAAATAAAATTGTTATACTTAAAGTCCTTGAAATTAGTAAATACAAAGTCCTGTACTACATCATCAATTGTTACATTTAGCCTTTCAGCATGACTCTCTCAGCCTCTTCTTGTCCTTTTCAGTTCATTTGCATATGACTTTACAACACCTTATTATGCAAATGGGACACAATTCTAGAAAAGATATTTCATTCACGGTGTTTATACTTTAGGGTGCTACTAGTTTAAGGGGTAATGACTGGTGAGTAACTACTAACAAAAAATTCCATTCTCACAATCAAAGTCTCATATATATCTAATACAGATAACAACAAAACATTTTATAGCATCATTAGGAAAATGCATTTAGTACTAAAGGATACTTTTATTTCCTACCTTTCCCATTTTGCTTTTGGACTATGTTATCCAATCAATCTTAACCACCAGATACCAGGAGTGTCAGAGAGCCCTTTTATACTTCCATCCTCTATTGCGTTTAGATCTGCTGACATTTGCCAACTATCAGAATGAAAAACTTTGTTTACTGAAGACTTTTCAGTATCTGCTGTGGCTTATTGTTGCAGTCTTTTGTGCTTGCACAAATTTGTAGAAGCTTTCCCAAGAAAGTACAAATAAATCTTTTATTTAAAATGTTTTATTAGTTTATATGTCATTTACCCTCCATTCAAGTGTGACTTTTTATCATTCATTTTTAAATAACATAATATACAACATAATGTCAGGCAGTCCCCGAGTTACGTACAAGATAGGTTCTGTAGGTTTGTTCTTAAGTTGAGTTTGTAAATAAGTTGGAAGCTGTATACTTATTGTAACCCTCTCAACTTTTTTTTGGTCTCTGTACATTGATTTTAAAATGTTGGGTTGTTATAAGAACCAGGATTTGTTTTAAAAAACCAATAAATCGTAATTACAGACACATTTGATAATTGTTATGCTGTTTATTGTACCTAGGACTACAGTACAGCAAATATCCAAATCCAGAGGTCCGTTTTCTAAACTGGGGTCGTATGTAGTCAGGTGTTCTAAGTAGGTGGGACCGCCTGTACAGTGTATACATTCATAGTGCTGGACACGCATGTCCAAATACAAAGTCAATGAATGACATAGATCATTGAACAAATTTGGAGAATATAAGTGAAAATGGAGAACTTCTGTTCCCAGCATGGTGTGTTATGGACGTACCCCCAATGCTCCCTCTCACCGGCCAAGAAACCTGCAGTCCGGCACGCCACCAGCCAGGTCAATCTAGTGCTTTGGGTGGCCTTTACACACACAGAGCCTCCATGACATCAGAAATAACAACCCATTCAGTGTGCAAAGCTGCCATATAGCCCATGTTGTCACAGGCATGCACGGACATTTTATCCAGCTGTGCAGTTAGGCACAAGCCAAATGGGCCACCACACCAAGTAAGGCGAGTCATGGGATACAACGGCCAGAGTAAAAGGAGCTGCGGGCGCACTAATATCCCGGGACCAACTCCCTGCAGCTGCCCCTAATCCGTGCACTGGGGGCACATGGGGCAAGAGACACCACCTGCGGTGCATGGCCTCAGCAGCGCTATATGGTGAGTACACATGTCGCCCTTGCAACATTCAACCAGCCGCTATTATATCTTCCAATTCTTGGGTTGGAAGCTCCCCAGTCGCTGTATCTCCTGTACTCTCCAGGTCTCAGGTAATACTGACGTCCCCTGTAGTTGGGTTCCTCATAGAACATCCAGTATCCATCTTGTACTTGACAGGAATGAATGTCATTGTAGCGGAATCTCTCATAAACATGAGGACAATCTTCATTGAACTCCATCATCTGACCACGGAAATCTTCCTTTTCATAAATCCTGACTCTGAATGAACCTTGATGCTGTTGTCAGGAAAAATGATAGAATTATATTAAATATTTTAATGACATGAAATAGTCTTGTAATGAAGCAAAATAGGTATCTATTTAATGGCTGTAGAACATTAAGGTTGTCAATGGAAATTGTAAATAGAAAGAGTGTACTATTATACCTTGAAAGATTGTCAAATACGAGTATTTTAGTTTAGAAAGTCTTTTAGGAAACAACTTACCTGAGGGCTTAAGCGACAAGACCGAATAGAGTCATTATAACCCATCCATTGCTGGAAGTCAGGATACTCTCCTCTGTGAAGGAAGTACTGGTGTCCTCTGTAGTTGGGGTGTTCATACAAGATCCAGTTACCACTTTCTACACGGATAGAGTTACAACGTCTGAAGTATGAGGACAATTCTGGACATTCAGAGTGACACTCATAAGAGCGACCCTGAAAGTTCCTGTCTTCATAGAAAATAATCTACATACAGGAAATGAAATTAATGAAAAATAAAATTGTTATACTACAAGGCCTTGAAATTAGTAAATAACAAAGTCCTGTACTACATCATCAATTGTTACATTTAGCCTTTCAGCATGACTCATCTCAGGCTCTCTTCTGGCCTTTTCAGTTCATTTGCATATGACTTTACAGACAACTTATTATGCAAATGGGACACAATTCTAGAAAAGATATTTCATTCACTGTTTTATACTTTAGGGTGCACCTAGTTTAAGGGGTAATGACTGGTGAGTAACTACTAACAAAAAATTCCAATTCTCCATATCAAAGTCTCAATATTCATTTCTAATACAGATAACAACAAAACATTTTATAGCATCATTAGGAAAATGCATTTAGTACTAAAGGATACTTTTATTTTCTTACCTTTCCCATTTTGCCTTTTGGACTAGTGTTATCCAATATCAATCTTAACCACCAGTTACCAGGAGTGCAGAGAGACCCTTTTATACTTCCATCCTCTATTGCGTTTAGATACTGCTGACATTTTGCCAACTAATCAGAATGAAAAACTTTGTTTACTGAAGACTTTTCAGTATCTGCTGTGGCTATTGTTGCAGTATTTTTGCTTGCACAAATTTGTAGAAGCTTCTCCAAGAATAGTACAAATAAATCTTTTATTTGAAATGTTTTATATAGTGTATATGTACATATACCTCCAGTCAAGTGTGACTTTTTATCATTCAGTTTATTAAATAACATAATATACAAACATAATGTCAGGCAGTCCCCGAGTTACGTACAAGATAGGTTCTGTAGGTTTGTTCTTAAGTTGAGTTTGTAAATAAGTTGGAACTGTATACTTTCTTATTGTAACCCCAGTCAAACTTTTTTTGGTCTCTGTGACAATTGGATTTTAAAAATGTTGGGTTGTTATAAGAACCAGTATAAACAATAAATCGTAATTGCAGACACCTCTGATAATTGTTATAGCTGTTTATTGTAGCCTAGGACTACAGTACAGCAAATAGCCAAAATCCAGAGGTCCGTTTGTAACTAGGGGTCGTATGTAAGTCAGGTGTTCTTAAGTAGGGGAACGCCTGTACAGTGGATAAAATTCAGAGTGCGGGACACGCATGTCCAAAATACAAAGCTCAAGAAGTGACATAGATCATTGAACAAATTTGGGAGAATATAAGTGAAAATGGAGAACTTCTGGTTCCAGCATGGTGATGTGTGGACGTACCCCCAAGTGCTCCCGCTCACCAGCCAAGAAACCTGCAGCCGGGCACGCAACCAGCCAGGCAATTAGTGCTTTGGGGTGCCGTTACACACACACAGCCTTCAGACATCAGAATAACAACCCATTCACTGTGTAAAGCTGCCATATAGCCCATGTGCACAAGGCATGCAAGGACATATGAAGCAGCTGGCAGTTAGGCACAAGCCAAATGGGGCCCCAGCACAAGTAAGGCAGGAGTCATGGGGAGACAAAGGGCCACAGAGTAAAAGAGGCGAGGGCACTAAGATCCCGGGAGCCCAACTCACTGCAGCCACCTAATCTGTGCACTGGGGGCACATGGGGCAAGAGACACCAACCTGCGGTGCATGGCCTCAGCAGCGCTATATGGTGAGTACCACATGGCGCCCCTGCAACATGCAACCAAGCCGCTATTATCTCTTAATTGCAATCTCCGGACTCAACACAATGCCCCTGGAAACACAGTGTTAAAACAACGGTTAATTTTAAGCCCAGCTCCTCAGCACATCAGTGGGGACTTTCATTAGTAAAACCAACGTGGGGGAAAACACAGCCTAGGCTTCAAACTCATGTAACATTCTTACCACAGGAGAGAGAGATCAATAAGTGTATGGAACACTGCCTGCTCCGTAGCGGCCAGAAGACTAAGACTGGAAATAACAACACCCCCACATGGGATTCTGCCTCACAGCAGACCTCAGAAACTAGCAGCATGCCCTCCCAACATGCTTAGCAGACTGAGACAGCAGACTTCTGGCACAGCCAAACTTCAAGCACGAGCCCCAGTGTGGATACCTCACAGCTTGATTATCAAACAGTGGCGGCAGAAGTGTTAGCAAAACTAGCCACAGGGCCCTAGAATCCCCCAAACAGATGACTCTGCAATCCCTCTGTCGAGATATAACCAAACAGGCTGCTCAAATAACTGGCAGCTGAATTTTAGAAGACAACTGGAGGCGGTCACACTACAGGCCAAGAGGCTGTCAGAAAAGATAGACAACATTGAAAACTGGTCAAGAAGTAACAACCTATGAATTGTTGGTCTCCCGGAATCTGTACACCCAGGGGACCTGCGGGCATTCTGTGAACGTGATCTCCCAAAGCTCTAGTTGTAAAAGGAAGATGCCGGGTAGAAAGAGCACATCGCAGGTGGACACACCCAAATTGTTTCAGGGTTCTAAACTGTTACTGTTCGAAGAATACTTGGCAGAAGTGAAAAGCCTCCAGTACCATATGAACAGCCCTGGTGGAAAAAAGAGTTCATTTCCAACCACCCTGTGGTTGTTCTACTTGGATGGCTCCATGGGCACCAACATGAATCCTAAAGAAGCTAAAGAGGCTCTATTGTGACACTGCATCCTTCATACTGCACCACAATACCGAGAAGGCAGAAAATGCATGGCATCTGTCATAACCCTCTGGAGGCAGGATTGAGAACACCCAGCTTTTCATCTGGAAAGCTGGGGTGTTGGTGATTTGATGGGGGCTGTTTAAAGTTCAGTAGGTATTACCTTGGGCTGATAAAAGGCTGGGAGTCTGGTGTCTCAGGCGGTTCATTATTCCTGTGTTGCTGTTTTGGACCTGTTGCTGGACTGGACTTTGGTTATGTTTACCCTGTCGGTGCTGGAACCTGTTTGAATAAATTTCCTGCCAGTGACCCTGGAACCCTGTCGCCTGCAATCCTGCCAGCGGACCTGGAAACTGGTATCTGCTCTCCCGCCAGTGGTCCTGGAACACGACACCCAGTTTCCTACCACCTTCCCTAGAACCCAGCTTTCCTGCCAGCCAGCCTTGAAACCCAGCTTTCCTTACAGCATGCACTGGGACTTTGCTTTCAGTTTTATTTGTCTGGTATTCTGATTTTGGTTTTGATGCTTTTGTTGTTTAGTTTTTTGTAATAACCATTTTTTTTTTAAAACTAAAAGCATTACAGAATGAACCGACATACTACTCTTGGGTCCAGAGCATGAGGGTCCAGTGGCCCATTATAAAAGGTGGGTACTGTCATGACCCCCTGGTGGCTGGATTGAGAACTCTCTGATTTCCATTATCTTTGGAAAGATGGGTTGATATTAAATTGATGAGGGCTTTTGCAGCTGCCCAGGCTAGGTATCGCCCAGGCTGATAAAAGGCTGGAAGTCTAGTGTCTCATGGTTTATCATTATTCCTGTATTGCTGTTTTGGACTGATACCTGTTGCTGGACTGGACTTTGGCTCTGTTTACGCTGACAGTACTGGAACCTGTTTGTCCTAGTTTCCTCCAGTGACCCTGGAACCCAACAGCCTGCAATCCTGCCAGCGATCCTGGAACCCGGCAGCCTGAAATTCATCCTGCAACTCGGCAGCCTGCAATCCTTCCAGCGGCCCTGGAACTTGGCATCCTGCTATACTGCCGGTGGCCCTGGAACCCTACACTTATTTTCCTGCCAGCCTGCACTGGAACTAAGCTATTCTGCCAGTCTGTCCTGAGCACCAACTATCCTGCCTGCCTGCCCTGAAACCCAGTTCTCCTGCCAGCCTGCCTTGGGATTTTGCTTTCAGTTTTATTTGTCCGGTATTCAGATTTTAGTTTTTTGCAATAAATGGGTGTTTTTTTAGACTAAAAGCATTACAGCATCACCGCAACCTCGCAAACTTCCAAGACACCAGTTCAGAAGCCTGGAATCCAGAGCGTCCTCCCCTCATCCAGACACAAGTCTGCCAAGATCCTTCAATGAACCTTGAGGAGACTTTGCAAAATGGTTTAAGAAAATGTAGCCCTGCACAACTTCCTTTAAACATTGCATCGCAAACTGATCTCTTTACATCAACAATATACACAGGCGAATTTGCAGAAAGAATGGGTCGAAGAAAATGACAACATCTGAAACGAAAAAAAAAATACTCAGACAGGCAACTAGCTTTTAAGCTCCTCTATCACCAACCTGATCTAGCAGATAACCTTTCAGAGGAGGACAGACAGACCTTTAGAGATCTACTGGATTTACTCAATGAAGCCTCTACAGAAACAGGTAGGAAAAAGTTTACCGCCCGCACTCCATCACAAAGCACACCAAGCTTCAGGCTGTTTCCGGCTTTACACATTTTTTACGAACGGATGGTTCAGGACATTAAAGCACTTAGGCCTGATTTGAACAGTAAGGAGAATCTTTCAAAAGTGGAACGTTCAGCGCTATTCAAGCTACGTAACCAGAAAGGCTTCGTAATCAAAGAAGCCGATAAAGGTGGCAACATTGTTTTATGGCCAATTGAGATGTACCTAGAGGAAGCCAGGCGTCAACTTGGCAACCCTAACTTCTATGCAATTTTGTCCTCCAACCCGACATCGATTTTTAAGGAGAAAACTGACCATTTGTTATCAGCGGCACTCCGTGCAGGGATCCTGAATAAAGGGGAAGTCAAGTTTCTAACGACAGATAAACCGACTATTCCAACATTTTATCTGCTCCCAAAAGTCCACAAATCCTTGGAAAAACCCCCTGGGCGTACCATTGTCTGGGGTATAGAGGGGCTCAATGAAAATCTTTTTACCTACCTTGACTTTTATTTTCAACCTTTATTTTACAGGCTGAACTCCTATGTCCGGGACACCACACACCTGATCCAACAACTGAAACAATTCACAGCCACCTCTCCAATTCTGTTGGTTACATTGGATGTCGAGGCCCTCTATACGATCATTGACCATAAGGTAGGACTTGGAGCAATTACATACTTCTTGGATAAACAGTGGTCCACAGACAGACGACACGACTCCTTCCTCTTGGATCTTCTATTTTTGGTCTTGCACCAGAATTATTTCGTATTCGACCGCACCTACTACAAGCAGGTCTCTGGGACAGCCATGGGCGCTAAATGCGCCCCGTCCTATGCTAACCTGTTTTAAGGATGGTGGGAGGAGAATGTTGTCTATCGCCTGGAGGCCTTTAAGAACATGGTGGCTGGATGGTACCGCTATATAGATGACATTCTCCTCCTTTGGACTTGCTCAAGGGAAGAGTGTGAAGGTTTCATCCTCTATCTTAATACCAACCCCTGGCACATCAGACTGACCTCTCATATTTCAAAAACTGCAGTTGACTTTTTGGACATCACCATTTCTTATGTGCATCCTACTCTTTCCACTTCATTGTTTCGGAAATCAACTGCTACTAACAATCTCCTACATTTTTCCAGCTTTCACCCGCAACACTTAAAAAATGGAATACCGACGGGACAATTCCTGAGATTAAAACGCAACTGCAGCGCTGAGTCTGACTTTGCACTTCATGCCAGGGACTTAACCTCCCGATTCAGAAACCAAGGATACCCGAAGAAAATTATTTCAGGAGCCTTCACACGTGTCAAAAACAGTGATCGCAGTGATTTACTCCAATCCAAAACTCGTCTGGCTGACTCCAAACCAAGGTTAGTCACTGTCTTCAATAACCAGTGGAGTGAACTGTATAACATCCTGAACCGTAACTGGGGTATTCTCCAAAGTGATGAAAGACTCATTCCCTTCCTTTCAGATAAGCCACAACTCACTGCACGGCGTGCAAGGAATTTGAAAGACTTCCTGACCAGCAGCCACTTCCAACGTCCGCCTGTCCCCTTGGGCAGGGGAATCCGTCTGTCCGGTTCTTTCCCTTGTGGCAATTGCTCCATCTGCCCTTATATGATTTGGGCCACAGAATTCGAGGACCCAACCGCCCACGGGAGATTCAAAATCAGGGAGTACATTCATTGCAAGACGAAAGGAGTGATCTATGTCTTACTTTGCCCCTGTCCAAAGTTATATGTGGGTCAAACCACCCAAGAGCTACGTAGAAGATGCCAACAGCACCTCTCGACTATCAATACAGCGGCTGCCGATTTTCAAAAGGGTAAAACTTTGACATCAGTGGCTTCCCATTTCTTACGACATCACAAAGGCCGCAGCCAGGATCTTCGCATCATTGGTTTGGAGAATGCCCGGCAAAATTTTTGAGGCAGCAACATCACTCCCCAACTCCTGAGGAGCGAATCAAGGTGGATCTACACTCTGGATACAGTGGCCCCAAAAGGCCTCAACGAGGAATTGCTGTTCACAGGTCATTATAAAAAATAATAAAATACTTTCTATGGACACTTCTATATCTATGTGTACATTTGTGGGCATTCTCATGTCTTCATCTGCACTCATCTTAAGTCACAATGTGCACTACGTGTACACTTCTTACTTTCCACACTTTTCACACTTCTTCACTTTCATCAATTGTTGACCCCTCTGGCTTCACATTTCGCCATTTTAGCACATCCACTCTTCTGTGGATCTCTGCGCCTTCACTATTATAAGGTTACTCTAACCTTTCACTCACCTTCTTCAACATACCCAGTTCCTATGGTCTTTCTTCACTCCTGGACCCCTTAATTTTGGATTTCTGTTGGGCCCCCTATATATATTTATGCGTGTTTTTCACATTAACTAATATTTGTCTAACCTTTTTTTTTCCCCGCTCAGGACCTAGGTGTTATGTCACATCTACTCACTAATTGACTGTTTTTTCTGAAGATGTTCTTCCTTCCAATTTTCCAAACCAACTCTGTGGACTCTCATATGACCTGGGCAGCATATCCATCTACCATCGTTGTACGTGGTGGTCACAAATGCAATGCAATACATTCCACAATGGGATATCAAGTACAGGCACACAGGGGTGATCACATAGTAAAAGGTAAGAATGTTACCAAATGCCCAAACCAGGGCGTAATATACCCATCAAGTGCCTACCAATATAGTTTTAAGTTACCAGACCAATACCTAGTCATATAACATTCTTGTCCCTTGACAATTTTTGACTATTTGGATCTTGTATACTGTTTTTTGGTATTCATCTTTTGATTGGTATAGGGATCGCTGTAAATTGCAGAGGGTATCTTTGTTGGTATTTATGAATCAGTGAGTGTCTGAGCTCCGTGCAGGTGGTGCTGCTCATCTGCATGATCTCATCCAAGATGGCCCCCGACCCTAAGTCAGAAGTTACTGGGTCATTTCTAGGGGCAACTGAAATTGTGTACACCAGGACTGATAGAGACAGGATGGACTTATATATGTGAAATGCTGCATTTTTGTGCATTTGTGTTAATAACACTGAACTAGAAAATGTGGTATTTTGTTATCCTGAGTACATATGAGAACTTGTGGGAATACCTCTTTAAGAACTCGAGATTGAACTTGTATCTGGTGAAAGCCAGTCATTAAATGCCTTGGTTGTATATTGCAATGATTTGGGCAGGGAGACTGGTCATGGTTCATATAGCAAAGTACAAATATATTCTCAATATGTAGACTGCAATTTCCTCAGGGATCAATAACGTTGTTGCATTGCATTGTTGCATTATATTAATGAAAATCTGATCAAAATTTCTCTAGGTCTCAGATTGGGCTGACGGCTCATTATCCAACAAGACAATGATTCTTAACAAACACAGAGGTGGCTTAGGGACAACTGTAAATATTTTTCAGAGGCCCAGCCAGAGGCCTGACCTGAAAATGGCCATCCACCAACAGTCTCCAACAAAGCTGAGCTTGCAAAGTAGATGGCAAATCCACATTCATACCCAAGAAGACTGGAAGAAGTTATTACTGAGTAAAGAATCGTACTTGTGTCAATGAAATCTACTTGCAGCACTGATGAGTAAATCTTAATTGTCTCCTAATTCAATAGAAATAAGTCTGTACACTGAGAGGACAGATTACAGCTGTGGTTCAAGTGGAAGTCTATGTGGAGTGAAGAGGAAAGAGAAGATGCTTTTAAGTTACCAGACCACCACCACAGCACCCCGACGCACGTTTCGCTGTCGCTTCCTCAAGGGGGTGTGCTGTGGTTAGGTTCCGGTGTGGTATTTATGCTGGTCAAAGCGGTATGCCCACTTTTAGATTTGTCCAATAGAAGTTTGACTTACCCAGATTGTAAAGTGGCCTGGTGTGTGTATCGGCGCACACCCCCGGCTCACACACCCACATCCGGCCGCGGGACCCGAAGTACCGGAAGACGACAACGCGTGTGATCGCGCGTCATCGTGAACCGGAAGTCCGGACCCGCCGCCAGGATGCGCATGCGCACCGGTGGGGCGCGCTCCACCCGGCCATCTTGGGTACTGGTACAAATGTGGGCAGTGCTCGTACCTAGGATAAAGTGCATCTAGTATGGTAGGTAGTATATAATATAATTACATTGATCTATATAGCATATGGGCTATTACCTACATTCATATCTAATTCCCCACAGACATCAGCTACACAAGTACCTGACATGTTCTGCTATACACATTTGAGAGACACAGACATCAGCTACACAAGTACCTGACATGTTCTGCTATACACATGTGAGACACACAGACATCAGCTACACAAGTGCTTGACATGTTCTGCTATACACATGTGAGAGACACAGACATCAGCTACACAAGTACCTGATATGTTCTATACACATGTGAGAGACACAGACATCATCTACGCAAGTACCTGACATGTTCTGCTATACACATGTGTGAGACACAGCCATCAGCTACACAAGTACCTGACATGTTCTGCTCCCCTGATGAAGCCCGCCTGACGGGCGTAACGCGTGGGGCACGTGTGACCCCCTGGTCTCTCCAGCCCGGCACCCTACTCATTGGTAATGTGATCTATACATTTTCTATTTAATACTGTGTACCTGTGTACTGGTGTTTCACTGAATCTCTATTATATATTGTATGTACTACATATTGGGGCTGGACACTAGGGGTCCACTGTTTTCCCTATTATGGGAATTTTAATTGTTTTTATTTCTATGTTTGACCTTCATTAAATAAACTTGTCACTTTTTGTCCATAACATCTGTCTTTTTGTTTATCCAAATTTTGAGACACAGACATCAGCTACACAAGTGCTTGACATGTTCTGCTATACACATGTGTGGGACACAGACATCAGCTACACAAGTACCTGATATGTTCTATACACATGTGAGAGACACAGACATCATCTACGCAAGTACCTGACATGTTCTGCTATACACATGTGTGAGACACAGACATAGTGTATATGTTGTCAAAATAGATAGATAGACAAAAAGACAGATGTTATGGACAAAAAGTAACAAGTTTTTTAATGAAGGTCAAACATAGAGATAAAAAACAATTAAAATTCCCATGATAGGGAAAACAGTGGACCCCTAGTGTCCAGCCCCAATATGTAGTACATACAATATGTGATAGAGAAGTGAAACACCAGAACACAGGTACACAGTACTGAATAAAAAATGTATAGATCACCTTACCAATGGATAGGGTGCCGGGCTGGAGAGACCAGGGGGTCACGCGTGCCCCACGCGTTACGCCCGTCAAGCGGGCTTCCTCAGGGGATGGCAGGTGAGAAAAACTCACCTCCTTAAATATGTGGCAGCTCTGTCAGGGCACGGACGCCAGAATAGAAAGAAAACGCCCACTTCCGGGTATGAAACCGGAAGTGAGGTCAGTGGAACGCATCATGTGCTGGATGGAACGCACCATGCATTCCAAATGGTTACATGTGCGTGTCACATGCGATTTTCCAGATTGAAGTAGACAAAATAAATGAAATGCATAAAGAATAATGAATCGCCGGCATCCACATCCGGCCGCGGGACCCGAAGTACCGGAAGACGACAAGCGCGTGATCGGCGTCATCGTGAACCGGAAGTCCGGACCGCGCCGCCAGGATGCGCATGCGCTCGGAGGGGCGCGCTCCCACGGCCATCTTGGGTGCTGGAACACATGTGGGCAGTGCTCGTACCTAGATAAAGTGCATATAGTATGGTAGGTAGTGTATGATATAATTACATTGATCTAAGATATGGGCTATTACCTACATTCATATCTAATTACCAACGTCAATACAAACAGATATATAATGGATAGGTGATATAACAAGTAAATAAAATTCAAATGCATACAAGTTTTGGCATCATTACAACAATTCATATAAGTATAGACTATAAATATCACAGAATAAAGTGACAAGTGCAAATTGTTATAATTTAAGCATGATTGATATCATGACATAAAGTGGCAAGTGCCAATTATTGTAATATGAGCCTACTTCATATCCACAATATTTCATATGAAATCGTGACATGATAAGAATAATAATTGTATGAAAGTGATATGATGATAAGTGCATATAGTGAGAGTGATAAAATTAAAATTAAAAAGTGTTAAAACATGTGTAATGACCACAAAAAGTTATTTTAAAAGCTATTATTGAAACATACAGTGTGGAGTGACTAACTATGACGGCAAAATCATAAGCCTAAAATTGACTGTAGTGAATGGGATGATAAGTAAAAGTATTATATAAAGTATAAAAATAAATGATATGTTGTTAAAATGTGAAGGGTAGGTGGTGGTGTGTGTTGTGTTTGTAAGCAATGTAAGCTACCATGTGACCTGAATAATGCATGGATTGTAATCCATGCATTATTCATGGATTACAATCACCTATCCATGGATGTTATATCACCTATCCATTATATATCTGTTTGTATTGACGTTGGTAATTAGATATGAATGAGGTAATAGCCCATATGCTATATAATCAATGTAAATTCATACACTACCTACCATACTATATGCACTTTATCCTAGGTACGAGCACTGCCCACAATGGTTCCAGCACCCAAGGCATGGCCGGGTGGACGCGCCCCTCCGGTGGCATGGCATGGCGGCGGGTCCGGACTTCCGGTTCATGATGACGCGCGATCACGCGCGCTGTCGTCTTCCGGTACTTCGGGTCCCGCGGCCGGATGTGGATGCGTGAGCCGGGGGTGTGCGCCGACACACACACCAGGCCACTTTACAATCTGGGTAAGTCAAATTTCTATTGGACAAATCCAAACAAGTGGGCATACAGCTTTTACCAGCATAATACCACACGGAACCACCACAGACACCCCCTGAGGAAGCGAGGCGAAACATGCGTCGGGGTGTGGTGGTGGTCTGGTAACTTAAAACTATATTGGTAGACTTGATGGTATATTACGCCCTGGTTTGGGCATTTGGTACATCTTTACCTTTTACTATGTGATCACCACGTGTGCCTGTATTTGAGTATCACATTGTGGAATGTATGTATATGGATTTTGTGACCACCACCTTTTGTGTGTTGTGTTTTTGTGTTTTTGTATCAGTGTTTAACATATTTTTGGAGTGTTGATTTGTTATATAAAGTTCAAATTGATTTCATAGTCATATACATTCTTGTCCTTTGACAATTATTGACTACCTGGATCTTGTATACTGCTTTTTGGTATTATCTTTTTGATTGGTATAGGGATCGCTATAAATTGCAGAGGGTATCTTTGTTGGTACCTAAAGTGCAAATAAAGATAAAGTGCATCTATTTATACATTATACATAAATATAATTATACATAATTATACATAAATAAGTATCGATCATGAATACAGAATACAAAAAGAAATAAATATTAAATATTGGACACAAGTGGTGTCACTTATAATTAAGGTGAATGTAAATTACCAATAATTAAGACAAAGTGCTGGTGTGGCCAATAAGTCGGCAAATGCCTAAATATTCATCAAGAGGTGTCAAAAGAAAAACTACGGTGTGAAAAGCACCGTATAGATCATATTGCAATTGTCAATAAGGTGCTGAGTGCAATAAAACATACATGATTAAAGTAAAGGATCCTAAAAACGTAATAAGCGCTAAAGGAAATTAATCGTGGCACAATATAAAGAGGCCGAGAACTGTTACAAAGTGACACAGTGCAAAAAAATATGATCAAAGAATAAACTATACAAGTACTTGCTGAGATATACAGATCGACAGAAATATATAATAATAACCTTTGGGTATAACGGCGTAGTGGATGTAGACCTATAATTATAAGTATATTGGCGCAATAAGTGTGAACTTAGATACTGATCATGAGGTGTCAAAAGCAGAAAAAAACATATGGCGTATAGGGTACAGTATAGGTCATATTGCAAATATCAAAAAAGTGCTGAGTGCCAGAAATTATTCATGATTAGACACTAAAGAAGATTAATCAGAGCACAGTATAAGAATGCCGGATGCTGTTACGAAATAACCCAGTGTAAAAGTTTGATCACAGATGTACTATACAAGTACTGGCTGAGAAATTGCGCAACACGTAAATAAGGGTGTTTGTTGTATTGTGTGGTTGTAACAATACAATAGGTGTGAACCTATAATTAGAGATATATCGGCGCAAGAGATGTGAACCTATAATGGTCCACAGAGCAAAACATTAGAAGGCGAAAAAAGATATGCAGATAATCAGTACACATGCTGAAAAAATATATAGCAAATAATGATAGATAAGATGAAAACTGATAAGAAGAGAGAAAGAAAAACGGCAAAAAAATATATATAACAAAAATATATATATATACGTGATAAGCGAATGTGCCCCGACAGAGCTGAGTATGATGACCTAAAAGTAATAATAGGGATAAAGTAATACAAAATATATAAGGATTCCTAGAGGATCACAGCTGAATAGTATATATAGGCGTACATAGAATGGTAAGAAATATAAAATATTTTGTAACCAGTGCAGAGGCAGAGCCAGATGTTTGGGGAAAGAAATATAAGACCACAGGAAATACAGTCGTATGAACAATGGTTGTATATAGAATGGAACTACATAGAAAAACAGCCGGGAAGAGGAGGGGGGGATAGGAGGAGGAGGCCGGAACGGAGGTGCAAATTTTGAAACAGAGTCATCATGCCAATATAAGTACAAGTGGAAAAACATACGATGTACAACGATGGTAGATGGATATGTTGCCCAGGTAATCTGAGAGTCAACAGAGTTGGTTTAAATTGGAGGAAGAATCTTCAGGAAAAAAAAACAGTCAAATACGTGAGTAAAGTGTGACATTAAACACTAGGTCGGCGGGAGGGAAAAAAAAAAAAAAAAGTAGACCAAATATTAGTTAATGTGAAAAACACGCATAAAATTATAGGGGGGCCCAACAGAATCCAAATTAAGGGGTCCAGGAGTGAAGAAAGACATAGGAACTGGGTATGTTGAAGAAGTGAGTTGAGGGAGTGAGTAACCTTATAATAGTGAAGGGCAAGAGAGATCCACAGAAGAGTGGATGTGTCTAAAATTGCGAAATGTGAAGCCAGAGGGGTCAACAATTGATGAAAGTGAAGAAGTGTAGAAAAGTGTGGAAGTAAGAAGTTACACGTAGTGCACAGTTGTGCTAAAGATAGTGCAGATGAAGACCATGAGAATGCCACAAAGACACATAAGATATAGAAGTGTCCTCATAAGAAGTATTTTATGTTGATAATGACTGTGAACAGCACTTCCTCGTTGGGCCTTTTGGGGGGCCACTGTAATCCAGTAGTGTAGATTCCACCTTGATCTCGCTCCTCATGAGTTGGGAGTGATGTTGCTGCCTCAACAAATTTGTAGGGCAGGGGGGCATTCTCCAACCAATGATGCGAGATCTCGCTGCGCGCCTTGTGATGTCGTAAGAAATGGAGCCACTGACGTCAAAAGTTTTTACCGGCTTTTGAAAACGGCAGCCGCTGTATAGATAGTCGAGAAGGCTGCTGTTGGCATCTTCTACGTAGCTCTTGGGTGGTTTTGACCCACATATAACTTTGGACAAGGGGCAAAGTAAGAATAGATCACTCCCTTTCGTCTTGCAATGAATGTAACTCCCTGACTTTTGAATCTCCCGTGGGCGGTTTGGGTCCTCGAATTCTGTGGCCCAAATCATATAAGGGCAGATGGAGCCAATTGCCACAAGGGAAAGAACCGGACAGACGGATTCCCCTGCCCAAGGGGACCAGGCCGACGTTGGAAGTGGCTGCTGGTCAGGAAGTCTTTCAAATTCCTTGCACGCCGTTGAGTGGCTTTTGTGGCTGTATCTGAAAGGAAGGGAATGAGTCTTCATCACTTTGGAGAAAACCCCAGATACGGTTAGCGATGTTTTATGACCAGTTCACTCCAGGGTATTGAAGACAGTGACTAACCTTGGTTTGGAGTCAGCCAGAAGAGTTTGGATTGGATTAAATCACTGCGATCACTGTTTTTGACACGTGTGAAGGCCCGAATAATTTTCTTCGGGGATCCCTGGTTCTGAATCGGAGGGTAAGTCCCCCTGGCATGAAGTGCAAAGTTCAGACTCAGCGCTGCAGTTGCGTTTTAATGTCTCCAGAATGTCCCGTCGGTAATTCCCTTTTTTAGTGTTGCGGGTGGAATGAGTGAAAGCTGGAAAAATGTAAGGAGATTGTTAGTAGCAGTGATTTCCGAAACAATGAAGTGGAAAAGAGTACGTATGCACCATAAGAAATGGTGATGTCCAAAAAGTCAACTGCAGTTTTGAAATAAATGCAGAGTGATCAGTTGATGTGCCAGGGGTTGGTATTAAGGATAGAGGGATGAACCTCACGACTTTCCCTTGAGCAAGTCCAAAAGGAGAAGAATGTCTCTATATAGGGCGTGGTACCATCAGCAACCATGTTCTTAAAGGCCTCCGGCGATTAGACAACATTCCTCCTCCCACATCCTTAAACACAGGTTTTGCACGGAACGGGGCCGACATTAGCGCCAGAGGTCCCCTGCCGCTTTATTGCCGGTCGAATACCCCACAATTTCCCCTTTTTTTGTCCTCTCCCGCCCTCTCTTTCGCCATAATCTCTCCAGGGAATGGTCCCTGCTTGTCAAGCCATGTAGTGGTTGCGTTCTTCATAGTTGTAGCATGAAGACAGGAGAGTCTGTCGGTTGTGGATTTATCCAGAAGTATGTAAGTTGCTCCAAGTCCTACCTTATGGTCATGATCGTTTATAGAGTGGCACTCGACATCCACTTTAACCAACAGAATTGGAGGAGGTGGCTGTGAATTGTGTCGTTGTTGGATCAGGTGTGTGGTGTCCCGACATAGGAGTGTTTTTCAGCCTTGTAAATAAAGGTGTTTGAAATAAAGTTCAAGGTAGGTAAAAAGATTTCATTGAGCCCCCTCTATCCCCAGACAATGGTATAACACAGGCCGGGGTTTTTCCAAGGATTTTTGTGGACTTTTTGGGCATAAATTGTGGATAGTCGGTTTATCTGTCCGTTAGAAATTGACTGCCCCCTTTATTCAGGATCCCTGCACGGAGTGCCGCTGATAACAAATGGTCAGTTTTTCCTCCTTAAAAAATCGTGTCGGGTTGGAGGACAAAATTGCATAGATGTTAAGGGTTGCCAAGTTGACGCCCTGGCTTCCTCTAGCGTACAATCTCAATTGGCCATAAACACTGTTGCCACCTTTATCGCTTCTTTTTACGAAGCCTTTCTGGTTACGTAGCTTGAAGTAAAGCGCTGACGTTCCCACTTTTGAAAGTTCTCCGTACTTGTTCAAATCAGGCCTAAGTGTCTTTAATGCCTGAACACTATCCCGTTCGTAAAAATGTGGAAAGCCGAAGGAAACACTGCATGAAGCCGTTTTGTTGTGTGCTTTGTGATGAGGTTGTCGGGCGTGTAAACTTTTTCCTACCTTTTATCTTAGAGCGCTTCATTGAGTCAATCCAGCTAGATCTCTAAATTCTGTCTGTCCTCCTCTGAAAGGTATTATCTGCTGAATCAGGTTTGGTGATGATTAGAGCATTAAAAGCTAGCTTGCATGTCCTAGTAGTTTGTTTTTTCAGTTTCAGAATGTTGTCATATTCTTCGACCCATTCTTCTTCAAATATCCTCAGCCGTTGTATATTGTGTGATGTAACAGAGACAGTTTGCGAATGCAATGTTTAAATGAAGTGTGCAGGGCTACATTTATTTCTTAAACCATTTTGCAAAGTCTCCTCAAGGTTCATTGGAAGATCTTGGCACATTGTGTCTGGATAAGGGAAGGGACGCTCTGGATTCCAGGCTTCTGAACTGGTTGGTCTTGGAAGTCTGCGGCCGAGGTTACTCGGCGGGGATTGCTAGGTAAGATTTTGTCTAAAACAAACAATACCCATTTATTGCAAAAAAAACTAAAATCATGAATACCGGACAAATAAAACGAAAGAGCAAAATCCCAATGGCAGGCCTGGCATGGCGAACGGGTGGTTTCAGGGCAGGCAGCAGGCAGGACTAGGGTTGGTGCTCAGATCAGGCTGGCAGAATTGCGGAATACTTAGTTCCAGTGGCAGGCTGGCAGGAAACTAAGTGATAGGGTTCCAGGCCAACGAAGCGAAGTATAGCTAGGAATGCCAAGTTACAGGGCCACCGAGCTAAAGGAGCGGTGCTGATTGCAGAGGATGAATGTCAGGCCTGCTTCGCGGGTTCCAGATCATGCTGCAGGATTCCAGGCTGTTTGGGTTCCAGGGTCACTGAGGAGGGAAAACTAGGACAAACCATGGGTTCCATTACTGTCAGTCAGCGTAAACAGAGCCAAAGCCATCCACAACAGTATCAAGTCCAAAACAGCAATACAAATAGATGGATAACCATGAGTACAGAGTATACTTCCAGCCTTTTATCCAGCGCCTGGGCCGATCCTAGCACTGGGCAGCTGCAAAAAGCCCTCATCAATTCTAAACATCAAACCCATCTTTCCCAAGATAATGAAATCAGAGAGTTATCAAAATCACAGCCACCAGGGGGTCATGGACAGTACCACCCGTTTTATAATGGGCCAACTAGACCCTATGGCTCTGGACCCCAGTAGTTATGTCAGTTCATTCTGTAATGCTTTTGTTTTGAAAAAAAAAATGGGTTAATACAAAAAAACTAAACAACAAAAGCAATACAAAAACCAAAATCACAACACCAGAAAACCAACTGAAAGCCAAGTCCCCCAGTGCAGGCTGAAGGAAAGCATGGGTTTCCAAGGCTGCTGGCAGGAAAGCTGGGGTTCTAGGGAGGGTGGTAAGTGAAACTGGGTGTCGTGTTTCCAGGACCACTGGAGAGCGGAGCGTATACCGTTTCCATGTCCCTGCGCTGGAGGAAGGATTGCAGGCGACAGGGTTCCGGGTTCACTGGCAGGAAATTTATACAAACAGAGTTCCAGCCCGACACACGGGTAACATAACAAAGTCCAGTCCAGCAACAGTCCAAACACGCACACAAGAATAATGAACCGCCCTTGGTACACAGCCAGATCTCCACGACCTTTATCATCACGCAAGGTATTTAATACCTATGGAACTTTTAAAAAAGCCCCCATCACATCACCAACACCCCCAGCTTCCCATGAGAAAAGCTGGGTTGTTCTCAATCCTGCCTCCAGGAGGTTTGACAGATGCCATGCATTTTCTGCCTTCTCTCGGTATTGGTGGTGGCAGTTGAAGGATGCGTGTCACAACTAGAGCTCTTTAAGCTTCTTTATGGATTCATGTAGGTCCCATGGAGCCCTAAACATTGCATCGCAAACTGATCTCTTTACATCAACAATATACACAGCTCATGCCTCTCAGTTATGCCAAAGGGGTTTGTCAAAGATATATTCCTCTACAAGATGCCATTTTGGATCAAGCGGCCATTTTAGTCTTAACCATGGGTGCTTTTGATCTCTGTACAGTCATGTCAGGATTCAGGCTTAATTTTGTGTGAAACTGTTTAGAAATGACTGTATCTAGCTACCTTATCTTCTCTAGCTTCTCTTTATGAAGTCTATGTTGTGACTTATACAGAGTTAACAAAAGGGCAATTAGTATAAACATTCTGTCTCCCTGGAGACATTGCTCAGTGTGAGAAATAATATGTAAAGTTAATCTACATGTTTTGGAAAAGTGAATTTATGGGGGTATATTCATTATGGCCAATAGCATTGCAGTGTACACTCCGCTTATGCTGATGCTTTTATGTTTTATAATATGCGGCTGCACACTAATAAAGGGAGAGATTCTGCATTTTTTAAGAGACTGTTGTGTCTTATTTTGTGCTCCCGTCCTGGTACCGGTGAGCCATAAAAGGGTAAATATGAAAGTCACCTTACAACATGAACATGAACATTTGATCATTGAAGTGACCTCCGCAGGAGTCCAGACGGCCAGTGACCAGAATTGACAAAGAGTGCTCGGGGTAAGTCTACTTTATTGTCTGCCTTGACTGTCACTTCTGTTTCACTGGCTGAATGGATTGGGTAAGGTCGTCTCCTTGTCTGATATTATGTACTTTGCCTTTAAATGTCCAAATATATGCTCACTATAATTGTGGCAAAGAACCACTTGTAAAGTGACTCACAGTGACTGGATGGTGACAGATTGTCAGACAGTCTATGATGTTAGCTGAAGCTGTGAGATGGGAAGAAGTAACCCATAGAGGTCCGCAATGCTAGAGTGGGAGGTATTCTGTTGTGATCAGTTTATCATAGCGTCTGGGATACTGTTTGAATAGTGCCAATAAGGGTTGCCCATAGAGGTATAGAGCTCAATTTGTGCATGTTCAGCTGAGACCCACCCTGGCCAGGTGTGCATTCCACTCCCTTCAGGGAGTCTGAAAGGCCTCGTTGGACTGTAAGAACTAGCAGTGATTTGGTAAAGAGTCAGTAAGAGAGTTGACTTGGTTAAGAGTAAGTTAGAGAGTTGACTTGGTAAAGAGTCCTCTATGAAAGTCTGGTATCTAGTTTCTTTCACATGAGGTGTTGGATTCGCTGTGTATGTGGGGACAAGTTTGGCGGTGTTGCAGTTGTAGACATTTATGATAGGTAGAGAACAGAGTAAATTGAAGTTGATTCAAGTGCATTGTGGACAAGGGACAGACAGAAGGTTTTCTGTGTCAGATGATCTGATGAATGTACAAGTGAGAAAACTTGATCAAATTTGCAAACAGACACAGACTGAACAGGACAGAGTGCCCATTGAAGAAAGAGACTTACAGAAAGCCAAAGGGAACAGAGACCAGGATGGTTAGTTTCACAGACCACTGCCACGGTGAGATTGAGAGAAGTTTTGGTCCCATGAGAGCCCAGCTCAAGGTGGCGAGTTTCATCCTGCGGGGAGGAGGTTGGGACTAGGGGGGGGAGGGGTTTAGGTGGTAACGGATAAGGATGTCAGCAAGCACACCCTCCCCAAGACTGTTTTGTGCCTCCATTTTGCAGGTTTGCCATGATACATCTATTTACCTTATGTGTTTTCTGTTCCACAAGGGTTGCAAAGCTTCTAGAGACAAACTCCAGTACTACCAGGAGAAGGTGGTCTTCCAAGGCCACTTCTTCTCAGCTACAGGCAGATACCTGACAGAGGAAAGATAGCTGGCAGTCCAATATGCCCCTGTCCCGAGGCCCCAAGCCTCTTCACATGTTTCTAGGACTGGCCAGCTACTGCAGGACAGTGAAACGGTCTGCTGCCTCCAGCCTGATGCTGCCCTTTCTGACTGCATTTCTTCTCCCCCATTTGCCCTTAGTCAGGATGCAATTGAAGCATTCCACAGCCTTAAGCTGGCAATTTCTGTCTGACTCGGCCCTAGGCACACCTCACTGGACCAAACTTTTTTGTTTTGTTTTGCACTGAGCATCTAGGCCACGCCACAGGTGTCCTAGCCCAGGAACATGGTAGCCTCCCCAGTGGCCCACTTTTATGCCCGGTTAGAGGAGCCCCTCATGTGTCAGTAGCTGCAGCCAGCAATCTGCTCATTAAGGCCAGTGAGTTGATCCTAGATTACTCAGTAACTGTGCAAACCCCACATGACTTGTACAGTGTCTTCGCCCAAGTACAGCCCAAGCATCTGAGCAATGGGCAGACAACTCAGACTGTAGTGTGCCCCAGAACGCCACCTTGACAAGGTGCACAGCTCTGAATCCTGCCATTCTATCGCCAGTCTTTAAGGATTCAGAAAAGGGGGGAGAGAAGGGTGCTTAACCCAGATGTTGATTTTTTTTCTTGTAGATGGCTCCAGGTCTGCAGGAGAAGACAGATGGTTCTACACTGGATGTGCAGTGGTCAGTGGCGCACATGAGTTAGTAAAAGCAGAACCACTCCCTCCCAGATCAGTGTAGGAGGTGGACTGACAGCACTCTGGGAAGTGCTACAACTGGTGGAAGGTAAAAGGGCAAAAATCTATACGCAAGGTATAGTTCTAGGGTCTAAACACGACTATGAACCCATATGGAAGCCTAGAGATTTTCTCACCTCTGCAGGGACCCCCTTTAAGCATGGCACGCTGATGGAGCTCATGGATGCTCACTTACTTCCACAAGAGGTAGGGATAATAAAAGTAAAAGCACACACAATTGGGTAACTTCACAAGGCAACAAAGTGGCTGACAGGGTGGTGAAGGCAGCTGCACAGATGGAGCCCAGAGACTGTCCGAGACTGTTAGTCTCAACAGTGAGTTCTGAGCTAAAAATGATCCATAGGTGTTCGAGTTCCTGGTGGCCCGAGTGTCATCAGAAGAGAGGGAAGTGTGGAGGAAAGCTAGAGCCCAGATGCCGATAAGACCTCGATTCTGAGAGAGAGGGTATGCCTGCCCAAAGCCCTGCACCCGACAGTAAGTCAAGCAGCCCACAGACACACACACACATCCAAAATGGCCATGCTATTCCTCATAAACCGCCAGTGGTTTCCCCCAGTCATTACTACCCCTGTCATTAGACTAGTGAAAGCCTGTATAGTCTGTGCCCGCCACAACCCGGGTAAGGTGGTAAAGACCCACAGCTGGATCATAGGGTGACTCCCGGGGCACGAGCCACCCCCACCACTTCGCATTTAAAAGGGCCCCCACCGTGCATCGGAAGGTTGCACGGAGGCCGGAAGAAGAGCAATCTGCGCGAAACGGCCGTTGCCTTTTTGTAGCATCACTCCTCACCCCCTCCCTTGCCTGTCCTATATTTTGTGAGTACCATTTTCTATACAATAAAGAAGAAAAATCCTTGCAACTGGACGTTGGTGAGTGCCATCTTTTCTATATGACTTCTGCCCGTTTTCTATGTTATGGCTCTTAAACCTGGCAAATGAAAATTCGCTAAAAATGCCTGGTTACTAGAGCCACAAACTGATCTATTTACGTCAACAATATACAAAGCTCAGGCCTCTCAGTTATCCCAAAGGGGTGCCACATCAAAGCTGACTGTACTTAAACACGTTATTAGAGACATGCTATCCTGTTATTGCATCAACCTGATGCTCTTGCCCTGGGAGACTGTCTCAGTCAAAGCCTAGGAGAAAAGTAGGGACTCTATACACACTGAAAAAAGTGAAGTCTGCAAGCCCAGAAGTTAACCAGTCGACAACTGGTTTCCCGGGTATTACAGGTTATTGTGTTTTTCTTCTGCTTGATATTGTTCTGTACTTATAACATGGTTCCAAAGACAGCTAAAGATGTTAAACCAATATGTGAATATGTGTGTGCAGTGCACTGGGGAAGAACAGGCTACTATGATAATAGACAACCAAACACCTGCCCAGCTGATGAGAATATATAGCACAGCAGAAAAACTTCAAATTTACCCAATGTCTGATCATTACAAGATATTGACATAAAGCAAGGATGAAAGTCATCAAGTGGAATGTGAAAGGTTTAAGCACTCCATATAAATGTTCCAAAATACTGTATCATCTATGCAGAATGTGTCCTGATATTGTATTACTGCATGAGACTTACATGGAAGAGTTTGACTTCTTCAAGTTACAAAAGTCTTTTGCCTGGACAGGTGTTTGGCTTGTCTTCACAGAATGGTAAAGCAGGGGTGTTAACTCTACTTCCTAAAACGTTTGCAGGGAAAGTGATACAAACAAAACATGACAAAGAAGGCAGATGGACGTGGGTACAACTCAAGTTCCAGGGGGAAACCTGATCAATCAATAATGTGTATGGACCAATTGAAAGTAACAGAACCTTCTACCAACAGCTCACAACTTCTCTTCTTGGAGATAGAGAAAGGCTTAAACTAGTGAGATGGGACTTAAACACGGTGTTGTCTCCTGAGAAAGACCACAGGCAAGAGGCTTTACCAACCAGACAAATCGTCCAGTGGCAAAGATATTGCCGAAACTCCTGTCTCAGACAGGGCTTCAAGAAAAGTGGTACATTTTACACCCTGGTGAAAGGGAATTAACAAACTAATCACATCCACATAATAGCTGGTCCTGTATTGACTACGTACTGCTGTCAGACAGAGCGTTCCAGTGGCTGATAAACTCGGAGAATTGTTGGTATCAGACCATATACAATAGGAGGTGTACAATACACAGCCCAAAGGAAACAACATACTTTGGGGGTTTCCGTCTTTCCTAACAAAATGAAACATCTACACAGAGGTCTTAGAGGGGTGGTGGATAGAGCATGACTTTGAGAACACTGAGGCAGATTTATCAAGCTGTCTAAAAGTGAGAATGTTCTTAGTTGCCCATGGCAACCAATTACAGCTCAGGAATGGGAGCGTTTCATGGATGAATGTGGAGCAGTTTATCATCATCACATAGGATCAGATCCTTTGAGCACAACATAATTGTAAAAGAATTCCCTAATCCTATTACAAATAGAATGGAATACTCACATAACATTCATAGAACAAGACACCATCCTCCCCAAGACATCTCACATTCCCAATAACACTTCCAATCCCCCACCTCTGGATAAACCATTAGGAACATCCAGGAGCAGCCCCATAGCAATGTTCCTTGCTAAACCCATTAGAAAAAAGAATAATTATGTTAATTCTAAGAATATATATCAATCAGAACTATAGGAGACAAGAATCAACCAAATCCCCAACACAAAAGACCAAGGTCATTCCACCTCTAGAATCTCCAAAGTTAACACCTAGGAGAAATAAGGGCAGGGGTAGTTGGCGCACACATGTGGTGGAGGAAGAATCACATCAACTGCATGGTATTATGTAGGTTTTTAATATTTGAAACTGTCTTTCGGGGTTGCCAAGTACCACTTTCTCAAGTGAAAGAGACTAGAACATATTAATATTAATCCAAAAACATATTAATGTTATTCCAAATATTAATCCAAAACATGAATAAAGGAGTATTCTGATTAAAAATAGTCATTAGGATTGTTACAAGAATGATGAATTTTGACAGGAAAACATATATTTAATGTTTGAAATTGAACAGATCTGTGGTGGATTTCGTTTGATATCAAGGTTTTTGATTACTTGCAGTGGACAAAAAGCTGATCATGGTCACAGAGATGCGTGTCCCTTTAGATCACACAGCTGGGATTACTGTCTGATAAGGAGCTATGCATTTTGGTGTCCATGGACAGATTAGTGTCCACTGGATGTAGAGGCAGAACCTTTATAGAGAATGACAGCAAGCAGAGGGATCTAAAGCAATTATGATTTTATCATGAAAGCATATTCTTACCTGGTCTATATTTTTAAATTAAAAAAACATGAAGTACCATATATACTCGAGTATAAATGTGCTGAAAACCCAAACTCGGCTTATGCTCGAGTAAAAAAAATATAGGTTTTACTAGGTTTTTGTGGTAAAATTAGGGGCCTCGACTTATACTTGGGTCGGCATATATATGAGAGTATATATGGTACTTGAAATGTGATTTCTACTTTAATGGGCAAAATCTAATTACATGATACATTGAAACTTGACTTAAGTGTTAACATAATAACCGATTTGAGTGTGAAATCCCCAACGTTGTTGTGTAGCATTAGAGAAGGCCGCACACAGCAGCATCATCTGTAAGTCAAATACCGTATACACTCGAGTATTTGCATAGTTTTGGGCTAAGAAATTTTTTAGTGAAAGCAGAAACTCAACTTATACTCGAGTTCATTAAAAAACACTGTTGTAACCTTTTTGACGCCCGCTGTAGGTACTCTTGTTGCTTCCAATGCTCCTGTGCCTCCTTGTGGACTTTGGGGCCTCTTCAGGTTCATACACTCCTCTTCGGGTCCCCTTGCAATGACGCCGCCTCACAAACTTAAATTTAACGGGTTTCAGTTTAAACACCTACCTGAGTTGTTTCTGCTGGCAATTCAAAAGATCCTGATGATGTTCCTTGTGTGTTTTTGTTCCTTTTTTTAGTTTTTCTGCCAACATATTAAGTGTTTATTAATGTTTTTGTCATTCTAACTCTAAGTAGAATAAAGTGTAACCTCATTGTTTATTTAATAAAGCCATTATGTTAGTACCGTATTTTCCGGGCCATTAGGCGCACCGGAATATAAAGCGCAACAGTCCGATGCGCCTTATATATGTAATAATTCCATATATAAGGCGCATCGGACTATAAGGCGCAGGGTCGGGGGCGTGGCGGAGGTCCGGGGGCGGAGCGGAGACCCGACGCCGAGAAGAGACGCGGAACGCGGGGAAGGTGAGCGGGGAAGGTGAGGGGGGGGGTGGAGAATGGAATACTTACATAGGTCCCGCTACCGGAGACAGCAGATCTCCAGCGGAATGCAGACCAGCGCGCAGAAGTTGTTCGTGCGCGTGGTCTGCAGTTCCGCTGGAGATCTGCTGTCTCCGGTAGCGGGGACCTATGTAAGTAGGGTCCGCTGCCCTCATGTAGGGCGCACCGGATATAAGGCGCACTTTGGGTTTCCAAGGAAAATCCAAGGCTTTAAGTGCGCCTTATAGTCCGGAAAATACGGTAAATTTTTTTATTTACTTTGCAAAATCATCCCAGATTATTTCTCTATTACCGATGCTTTGTCAAACCATATTTTCAAAGTCTTGACGTCACATTTAATTTGTCTAACAATAATCACTGGTCAGCATTTTTGCCTAGAAAGAGTCTAAGACAAGGGCAGCCTGATATTAAAGCCTTAGGCTTCAAGATCCTTTACACTGACAAGGATGTAGACAACATTATTCTTGGACAGTTGGATCTGCTCACAATACTAATGTACACATGATCCGGTTACAGATAGTGAGGAAGGTGAAAAGGTAATGAAGCCACAGAATTAAAACATAATGAAGAGACACATCCTACAATATGCAATCATGTGGATTCAAGTAACATAAGTGATAAGTCCCAGTATTTTTTTTTCTTGTTATTTCATACCACATAATATAATAATAATAATAATAATAATAATAATTGCTTATTTAGGTAGCGACTACAATTTATTGAGCGCTGTAAAAAGCATCGCAAATGTTTGCCTCTGCCCATGGGGCTCACAATCTTATCAAACTACCAGTATGTTTTGGAGTGTTGGAGGAAACCGAAGGATAAGCATGCAAACACAGAGACAACTTACACACTCTTTGCAATATATTAAACTCATTCATCAGGACCTTTTTGCCATGTACAGCAAAACTGGTTCATGGGGCCCCAAAAAATATCAAAATGCCATTAAAGTGAGGCTGTCACCATGTACCTCCTGAATCAATATAAGTAAAAGCACACCATTCTGTTGTAATGACGTTGCTTATAGAAGGAAAAACATGTAAGGTCTAATTTCTAAGTTGCAATGTGTTGTAATGTCCTTATGAAATCTGTCTTTCTTGCAAACGCCGACCATAATGACAGCCTCAATATAAAAAAAATATGTAGTTAAACGGAACCTACCACCACGAATTTACCAATAAAGGTAGATTGGGTTGTAGGTGGATCAATAGGACGTGAGGATAGCCCTTTTAAGGGCTAATCCTCACGTCCCCACACATTTTTGGTAACTTTTATTATCAGTATATGAAAATTTTGTTGTGCGCCTACTGGGGCGTGGGGTAGCCGGAGCTGAGGATACACAGCCTCTTTACTACTCCTACCCACAATCTTTGTTGCACAGAACAGCAGGCCTGCATCTGTGCAGCTCCGGCTTTGGAGCAGTGACCGCACATGCGCGGCTCTGCGCATGCACAGGTTCGTCGGACGAGGGCGCACCGAAGATTGTGGGTAGGAGGAGTAAAGAGGCTACTGGGGTGTGGATTAGCCGCGCAGTGTAGCCTCAGCTCCGGCTACTCCTCGCCCCAGTAGCCGCATAACAAAATTTACATATACTGATAATAAAAGTTACCAAAAATGTGCAGGGACGTGAGGATTAGCTCTTAAAAGGTCTATCCTCACGTCCTATTGATCCACCTACAACCCAATCTACCTTTATTGGTAGATTCGTGGTGGTAGGTTCCCTTTAATGCATTATGGCCAAACATATGTTAGCGTAGTTGTTACAAACTGTGATTCCTAAAGGATTACTGATGTTTGAACTTTACCTCTGGCTAGCTTTCTCCTGATGGATGCCAGTGTTTCTGGTTCACAGACTTTCAGGTCGCTATTAGAGATGAGCGAGCACTAAAATGCTCGAGTGCTCATTACTCGGTCGAACTTTTCCCAATGCTCGAGTGCTTGTATCGTATTTTTCACTGAAAGAACACATTGAAAGAACACTAAAGTAGAACACATTGCAGATGTTTGCAGATGTTTTCACTGAAAGAATACATTGGAGATGTTCTGAACATCTGCTAACTTATCTGAAGACATGCGCGCCGAACGGTGTTCTTCACAATAGTATATGAAGAACAATATGTGTGAAGAATACATTGCAGATGTTTCCATACATCTGCAATGTGTTCTTCACATACTATTGTGAAGAACACCGTTCGGCACGCGTGTCTTCCGATAAGTTAGCAGATGTTTGGAACATCTGCAATGTGTTCTTCACTGGGTCAGACTGTTGGTCCTGCTCCAGCCTGCTCCGCTCCAGCCTCCACTTCAGCCCCCGCTCCGTGATGCCCGCTCCAGCCCCCGCTCCACTCCGTGATGCCCTCTCCGTGATGCCCACTCCAGCCCCCGCTCCGCTCCATAATGCCCACTCCAGCCCCCGATAAGCTCCATAATGCCCACTCCGTGATGCCCGCTCCAGCCCTCGCTCCGCTCCTCCATGACAGCTCCGTGATGCCCACTCCAGCCCCCACTCCGCTCCTCCATGCCCACTCCGTGATGCCCGCTCCACTCCTCCATGCCCGCTCCAGCCCCCGCTCTGCTCCACTTCAGCCTCTGCTCCTGCAAGCCGGTGCTCATGTCTTCGTCTAAATTAGCAGATGTTCGGAACATCTGCAATGTGTTCTTCACTGTGTTCTTCACTTAAATGATCCTGTGTTAACTGTTTTAATTGTATTCTTCACTGTTCTTCACTGTGTTTTCTTAATTAAATGCTCGATCTCGAGCAGGGGAAATACTCGTCCGAGCAACAAGCCGTTCCGAGTGCTCTTATACTCGAACGAGTATCAAGCTCGGATGAGTATACTTGCTCATCTCTAGGTGCTATACCCTTTTTGCAATTGTTGTGGGGATAGATTTGTCCCAAATTTCAAATTTAAATGTTGGGATACGTTTTCCAAAATATGTTTTTTTTAATCCTCTTCTCTCCTTTATTTCCTTGTTAAGTATGTTCATCCATCATTTTAATCATGTTCTTTATGATTTTGGGATCTTGGGACCAAGGCTCTGCACAGGGAAGCTTGGCCAAACACCTGGGAACCTCATAAAAGGATGGAAACACCACGGAAATGGACAGGAAACAGCAGGGGCAGCATGCAAGGATGCCTCTGAGGCTGCTTAATCGCACCATTATGCAAAAATTATGGGCAACAGCATGGCCATGACGCAAGTCCCCCTGCAAATTCCTCACAATATGGTACTAGCTACACTACTAATGCCAGCAAGCCCAGCCACAAGCAAACCAAAAAAAAAAGGAAAATATAACGCTATTGTAGGCCTAAATAAGCCGTTGGGGTTCTCCTATGGCTATTTTCTAGCCCACACTCAAAGCACACTGCTTTGGCAGAATACTGTGAGTTCTTAAAAGAAATAAACATAAAAAAAAAAAATCAGCAGACTCGGCGTAATTCAAATCAAACCACTAATAAATTGTCCCACTTCGGTGTTTGAGGTGGATATGTGTGTCACTAAGAGCTAAACACAAGTCTCCCTGCAAATTACTCACAATATGGTACCAGCTGCACTACTAATAGCAGCAAGCCCAGCCACAAGCAAACCAAAAAAAAGGAAAATAAAACGTTATTGTAGCCCTAAGAAGGACTGTTGGGCTCTTGTAGAATCACTCCTGCCTAACACTATTCTAATAGAACACCCTAACGCTTTCCCTGACCAGCAGCAGCTCTCTCTCTAGCGGCATCCAGACAGAGAATGACGCGAGCAGCGCGGGCAGGGGCTAGTCTAATCCAGGGTCACCTGATCTGGCCAGCCAACCACTGCTATCGACGTGTAAGGGTACCACCTCATGCTGGGTGGAGTGCAGAGTCTCCTGGCTTGTGATTGGCTCTGTTTCTGGCCGCCAAAAAGCAAAACGGCGGGAGATGCCATTTTCTCGAGCAGGCGAAGTATTCGTCCGAGCAACGAGCAGTTTCGAGTACGCTAATGCTCGAACGAGCATCAAGCTTGGACGAGTATGTTGGCTCATCTCTACTGTAATTTTATTTATTTAATTTTTTGGCCAAAATTGTTTGTGTGTCCGTTTCCCTGTGCAGCTATTGGGAGGGTCCGTCTTAACTTTTTTGGTCATTTCTCTTTAACCATAATCCCTTTAACTACAATATTCAGTTTCTTTCTCTATTAATTTATGAGCAACTAACATGTTTTGAATTATGTTTTTCCTTAGTGAGTTCTAAGGCCTCAAGGCCAATCGAATGTTGACCAAGTTGTGTTGTTGTGGGTTGTGGCTGTTGGGGTGGGCATAGACTATTTTACATATGAACTAAACAAACTCAACTAAATAAGGACTCAAGTCTCACCAGCCAGACATACTGAATAGCCCAACTTATACTATATATGCTCCATACATTGGATGTGTCTGACAGTGGCCCTTATAACCCTATCCTGCATCTATACTCGATGGTGGCCACAGTACATCCTATAGAAGGCCAAGTAAACTCTTAAATATTTAGTCTGAGCTGTTGACCTTTAAAATGTTGTGTTAGACAGCAGACGTAATAGTAGTGCATCGTGGGAGGTTCGTTCCCGCAAAATGCAGTACTATTACGTCAAACTTCTGGCCCCGGCTCCTGAACGGACCCGGGGCCAGAAGCTGCAGGTGTCAGCTATATATTATAGCTGGCACCTGCCTCTAACACCCGCGATCGAAGATTTCTCCGATCGCGGGCTTTAACCCCTAATGTCCCTGTTAGGGACATTTAAAGTGAATAGGACCCCCCACGGCACTTACCGGGGGGTCCATTGCTCCGATCGCAGCCCCGGGACTGCCAGTGCCCGCGGCTGTGCGATCCTCCTCCGGGAACCGGGTCCTGTCTTCTAACAGGGCCCGGCTGTAACACACTGAGCATGCGCAGCATGTAATACACCTCTATTACAATGTGTACGGTGAAGAAGAGCTTGAACAAGCGATCAGTGGATAGCTTGCTCAAGCTAACCTGTAAAAGTAAATAATAAAAGGTAAACTTCAAGGAGGGAGCCACAGCACCAAAGTTCAAGTTCCAAAAGATTTATTTACAAGTGCATCCAAACATGATGAGCGCAAAGTTTCGATTCGCAATGAATCTTTATCAAGCATGCTTAATAAAGATTCATTGCGAATCGAAACGTCGCGCTCATATATATATATATATATATAGGCAGACCAATCAAGCTAAACTCAGGGCAGGTTCTAATAAGGAGAAACAGGTAGCGGGCGTTACAGGTAGGTTCAACACAATAGTCCAGCAACTGGCTGAGTGGCACAAGGATACACAGAACAAGGCATCAGGACAAAGGTTTGAGTCCTAACACACCTTGACTGTGGTAATCATCTTATATTTGATATCAATGGATTCTTTATTTCTAAAATGGGGGGTTATCAGAGCCTCTACAGTGTATGTTCTGTAGCATCACGGGCTGTTTCACTAAGCAAGCTGTAACTCAGCACTTTCCTCCTCCCACTTCTTGCTACCATATTGGCAGCAATGAGCAAATGGTGGTGGGGGGGGGGGGACAATTGCTCTTTCAGAGTGTAACAGCCTTTGTTTTTCTCTCCCTGTTCCTTAACATAATTTGAAATATTGATTTTAGAATAATAGAGACCATATACAGCAAATATTAGAAGATTATCCCAGTCATGTTGCTTGGATCTATGAGTAAGTGCCCCTAAATATTATATTATGTCCTTATACATTCTGTAAGATTCTGAATTTGGCTTAAAAAAAATCCTATATGTGACCTGTAGAATCTGTGTCGGCATCATTCTTTGACCATGGTATTTTATCTTGGGAGGTGCTAATTGTATCCCTTGTAATACTGTGTGTGAACATGGGTTTAGCTGCTTTGCTGCCTGAATCACACCACAACTGTCTACTTCCTTAAGCATATATTTGGTCCAGCATTAGGTAACCCATGGTGATTGACAGCCTGCACAACATTCAACTGTTCCCTGTACTGTTTGTATCTCTGAGCTCTCGCCCAATCGCTCTTTAAGTTAGGGCTATGAGATCACATATCTGTCTCACTTTTCCTCCATTTCCTGACCACCCATACCGATTTCTGCATTGGTCACTAATGGGCCTTAGGCTAGACCAACAGGTTTCTCCATCGGCCTAAACTAAGGTCTGCACGGGCCCCCTGTGCAGAAAAGAACAGTGCGGGATCCTGCTCTAACAGGCCGGATCGGAACTCCGTTAACTCGTTAGATCCCGCGGTCAATATAGTGACTGCAGGATCTACATACCTGGAGAGGGAGGGGGCTCCCTCTCTCTCCTTCCAGGACCCTGCAATGTGATCGCGTTGTGCAGTCTTCATATACGGACAGTCGGGGACCTAAGGAAGGTCCTCGGGTCTGCCAACGGCATGTGCCTTCCCCTGGTTGGACCGAGTAGCTGCCTGTCAGCCTATGCAAATGAATAGGCTGACACTTCTAATGCACTGCTATGCATGGTTATTGCAGTGCCTTAGCATGAACTTGTGATCACATGATCACTAGTTCATATGAAAGTATTGTAAAAACAAAAAAAGTACAAAAAATAAAAAATAAATAAAAATTAAAAATGAATTCAATAAAATGTCCCAAAAACCCCTAATAGAAAAACATATTAGGCGTCACCACGTACCAAATTCACAATCTTCAAAAAATGTAGAAACGGTTATTCCCGGCGGTGAACCCCGTAAAGGAAAATTCTGCTCAAATGTCCGAATTGACGCTTTTTTTCCCTTTCGCAACACATAATAAATGTAAAAGTTATTGGAGTCAGAATATGGTAAAAGTAATACATATTTTTTGGGGGCAGAGGGGTACAAAAAGTTTACATTTTTGGTCAAATCTATTATAATTTTTGGTAAAATTTGGTCAAAATATCCCCTATACCACATGATAAAAAGTTTACAAATTCTCTGGGATAAGGGTTTATGGTACCTGAGACGTGGCCTTTTGGTTGGGTTGGGAAACACAATGCAAAGGCTCCGCTTGTGACCACATATTTTGGTAACATTGTGTTTCCAACATGTTAACTGAACGCAAAGGAATAGCAATCTTACCTCAAAGTGCGATCACAGGTGGAGCCTTTGGATTGCGTTTCAAAATGCGAATGTGGCCTAAGGGGCTCCGTACACACGTCATGGCACCTGAAAACTATCCTGCCCTACAAAAGCTCAATGGCACTCCTTCCCTTCCCTGCTTTGCAATGTGCTCGGACAGTGGGTTACATCCACATGTCAGGTGTCCTCTTACTCGTAATAAACTGCCCAATATATTCCTAGATGCATTTTCTACTTTTATTCAGTTATTGTAGGTACATTTTGTAGGTAAATTAATGTACTAATGATAAATGTTCGTGAATTCCAAATCAAACCTCCATTTTGTTTGAATTTCTGTAAATACATAAAGAGTTAACAAGCTTCCTACCTGCTGTTTTGAATAGTTTGAGGGGTGAAGTTAATAGAATGGGGTGATATGGGGGAGGAGGGGCTTGTATTACTTCCAAAACTCCTATAAAAATGAAATGGTCCCTGAAATAATTGATTTTAAAATTTTCTTACAAATTTGAGAGAATGCTGTTCGATTTGTCATCTTTCTAGCATCATAATAAAACAAAAGGACACTTATAAAATTACATCAACACAAAACTGAGGTATGGTAATTGTTAGTTATTAACTAATTTTGGTAGTAAGATTATCAGTTTGAAAACAGAACATTTGAAAATGGCAAATGTTTTCAAAATGTTTACCAAATTCAACTTTATTTCATAAATAAATTCAAAATATTCAACTAACTTGAAGTGCAAAATGTCACTGAAAAACTCAATAACAATTGGGTAAGTTAAAGTGTTCAAAAGTTATAACCAGTGTGGGGAATTGCTCTGGTAGTTGACAGGTAGCAGTGCAGGAAGCAGTGACACACGCAGGTTTAAAAGTCCAACTTAAGTGTTTATTCACACTTGCAAAACAGAACACAAATTCAGCCTTGGTTTAGGCACATGCAAAAACATTACAAAAGTAATTCCTGCCCGGCTAGGCGCTGTCTAATACAATTGTCGGACCCTAGCTATCCGGGTACCAGGCTGCCTGGCACACGCTCTTGGCCAGCAGCAAGACAGGTGACCCTCAGTTACCTTTGCTGTGAGAATGCAATCTCGCTTTCAGCTCTCCAGGTAGGGCCTCCCCTACTGCTTCTGGCCTGCAGACTAAATCAAGCCCTAACGAAGCCTGTGACCCGCACCTGTGGGCTATACAAAAGCCCAGGACTGAAGCCCGGGTGGAGTAGGAGTCCCACTACCAGCCTACCCCTACTCCATAATAAGCAGGCCCAGTACGGACATTACAAATGTAACAAAAAAACAGACTATTCCTGCTTATCATGTCTGCATTAACCCTTGGGTTACTGCAGACAAACCCAGGGCTTTTACCACATGTATTTCATCTGCCTGTAGGACAGATAGCGGTTTTCCCACACAATACCTATAGTAAATAGCCCGCTTTAGTCTTGCTGCGGTGTGCATTGATTCTCTCCCTGAAGGGTTGAGTTGTAAATAACATGGTCTGAGGAACAATTGACAAAGGATTCCCAAAAGCCCACCTTCCCCAGTGCCCAATACATAGACTATTCATTAATTATATCAGCACCACTCTACATCACCATCCCCCTATCCAAGTTTACCTATATCTACCTTTATCTACCTAGTTCCACTATCTTTAACATGTCCTAGTAAGACCTACATTTAATCCATTCCTTCTCCTTCCCCTTTTCTCTCTCCCCACCTGCCGACATAATTACCAACACTCCGATACATCTTCTTAATCTCCCATCATCGTGACCCAGCCGTAACAATCTCCGCAATCCACGCATGCGCAGATCGCTGTGAGGACTCTCACGAAATGCGCATGCGCGCCTTTCCCCCAGTACTATATATACCTCCGCCCGCCACCGGCAGCGATCATTCTCTCAGCTGCTGCCGGCCGGGACAGACAGGATACCGAGTAAGTCGCTCTCCACACTCTCTACCAACGCTATGCTCTCCTCCATACTATCCACTAAGCATATGTATCCATTACCTTCAGCTTTACAGGTACCTCCTAACATTGGTCACCCCATGCTCAGTATTCCTTTCTACCCTCCAGCACAAGAGGTCAGTCATTTAACATAATAATTTACTCACCTCATCAATTATTTCCATTACGTCCCCTTAACATATGTCACCCTTCCTCTCTTCCCCTACCAGCAATCAACCCAATCTCAGAGTACAGAGAGGTCAGTCCTATGTATATATACACTTTATTTATACACTCTATTGGTCTATATATATATACATATATATTTTATACTATGTTTACATATTTTAAAAAATTTTTAAAACTTCTTCCTCAAAACTTCTATACCTATTGGTATAAACTCTTTGTATTAATTGTATTTATTGATTGATTGATTAATCTTGAGTGTCTATGTATAAATTATGAATTTCTTTATCCTTGTGTTTTAACTACACCTATATGTTACTGGTCATTTGTATACTTATTGCCGATATGATTCAGACTTTATCTTTTATTTTAGTAGTATTTATTACCAATACTTCTACATAGTCACATGTATTAATATCATCATAACAGTAACGACTCTAGTTATGATTCATCACCTTTACATGTTACAGAATTATCGGGACCTGAAGAAGGGGCCAATCCAGCCCCGAAACGCGTTGTCCAGTCTTACTATTTTTACCTTTCATGCCTTTTATTGCTACTTTGTACTCAAAATCTATGATGTATTAAATGTTGTTCATTGAAAATTTACATCCGTTTGTAGATCAATTGCTATTTATCTGCACCACTAAGATCCACACTAAAGTGCTACACGACGAGCAGCGCGACCAATGTACTGGTTTTAAAATCCAATAACCTTCCTATGTGCATCAGGTTCTACCACCTGACAACCAGAGGATGCAGCAGCTTTTCCATTACACCCTGTTCTGTTACATATCTTTTCTACATACACCAGCAGCCACACCCTCTGTATCCCTACAGCCACCCGGGATACAGCCCCATATATATGGAGCGCGGTATCACCTTTTAAAAATGTAAGCTATATAGTCAGGGCTCATGTTTTCTGTGTTCCTGTCCCTGATCCCCGCATTACGTGACCTTTACAGAGTCCTACCTGTCCTACCTGGTATCTCTATCTCTAGGGAATCACTGGATGATATCTGCTGAAATGTAGCTTATTTGATATTGCACACTAGTCCTGTAGGACATTATTTCTCAGAGAAACATGGATGTTGTCTATGATCTATGCAATGGAAAGGTTATTAATATAATTTAATTGAAAAACCCTTTTAAATAGAGTGTATTCAGGACTGGATAAATCCTCAGATACCTGATATGACCAAAACAAACAGGCTATGGTCCTGGTAAAGCTGTCAAATGTATTACCTCTAGGCTCATACATGCTATTATGCCGAATGCAACATAATTCCTCTCAGGGTGTGGTTTCCATTTCTTTGGAGAGAGATTTTCTTTCTATGTGGAACCCTTGGTTCAGTTTAGTTTCAATGGCACTCTAACAGATTTAAGTTTTGATCTTCGAAATTCTTAAGTCCTGAACATATCTACACAAACTTCTAAGCAACCAAACACGGCGTCATATGGTTCATTCAGGATGCCAAACTTCTGCTTCCCTAAAAAGGAATGTGTTACCAATTTTAGACTCATTAAAATTAAATTGCAAAATGTATAGATTTTACGTTTTACATGCTTGCTCTGTGCAGCTAGGGGTGTAGATAAGGTGTGATATCTGTTGTCTTCCATTGTAATTCTTTCTATGAGGTATATGAGCTAATTGCTGCAATGAAAACCATTACAAAATTGGCAATTGCCAAGAGTTATTGTAAAGACCAACATGAAGAATGTGTGTTATAGTACTTGTCATTGATTGATTGGAAAGAGAACTACTTTTTTGTGCAAACAGGTCTATTGACGGATGTCCCCACCTCCTTGTTAACTGAAGGAAGATGTCTTCGTTCAGACACCACTCGTCCTGATCGATTTTCTTCCGACTGAGGAATTCTGCCACCTGATTTTCTTCCCCCTTGAGGTGAATGGAGGAGAGGGATTGAAGATTGTCTTCCACCCAGGCAAAGATCTTGCTTGAGAGTGGCAGGAGACCCGGATTTTTGGTCCCCCCTTGGTGACGTAAGTATGCCACCGTAGTGATGTTGTCCGAGAAAATCCTGACATGCTTTCCCCTCAGCATTTGTGTGCTGGAATTTAGGGTTTCCAGCACAGCTCTTAACTCTTAACAGGATGACCTGCGACAATCGCTCCCCACCCCGACTGACTTGCGTCCGTCTGTATAGCTGCAACTGGCCAAGGATGCCAGGGAACTCCTTTTCCCAGACTTGTCGGATCTGTACACCAGTCCACAGACCGTGAAACTGAAAGGGGAATTTCCACCTTCTGGTTTAGGTGACGAGGATCTTTGTCCCAGGAGGACAGCACCCAGTTTTGTAATGTCCTTGTGTGGCTTTGACTCCATTGCATGCACTGGATGCACGCAGTCATGAGTCCGAGGATCCTCATCGCCTCCCTTATGGAGCAGCACTTCTTCTTCTGGAATGCCTTTACCTGGAGAATTAGACTTTCTCTTTTCCCCGGCGGGAGAAAAGACATCTGTTGTGTGGAGTCTATTAGCACTAATCCTCACTCCTTCTGCTGAGGCGTCCGCAATGAAAGCAGTGGCTGCCTTAAGGGTTGGGAAGGTATTGAGTAACAACTCTCTTGGGGTTGCATCCCTTACGTGTTTCTCCAACTCCATTACCCAGTGGAACAGGGTGCGGGCTACAGAGGTTGTAGCGATGTTTGACTTGAGATTCAGCATGGAACACTCCCAGCTCTTTTTCAGCAAGCTATCTGCCTTTCTATCCAGCGGGTCCTTCAACTGGGTAGCGTCCTCAAAAGGCAAGTCGGTCTTTTTGGTCATCTTGGAGACCTGAATGTCCATCTTAGGAGCTGAGTTCCATAGCCTGGCTTCCTCTTCATCAAATGAAAGGCGGTTCCTAAATTCCTTGGATAACAAAATTTTATTCTCCGGATCCCTCCATTCTTCCAGAATCAGATCTCTGAGTGTATTGTTGATTGGGAATACACGCCTTTTCTTGACCTTAAGCAGACCGAAGAGCTCATCCTGGATGGACTGCGTCTCTTCTACCTCCTCTATTTTCAGGGTATCCCTTACAGCCTTTAAGAGGGGCTCTAGGTCTTCAGAGGCCAGTAGATATCTTGACTCCATTCTATTTGCGGAGGTGGAGGGGGACGCATCAAACTCCAAAGAATCCTTGGCCATAGCTCCTTCAGAGTCTGAAGCGGGGTCACAGGATGAGTCCACTATCCTTTGTCGCTTTTGAGGTGGCTCCTGGGGGGTAAAGGCAGCCAAGGATGATGAAACCGATGATCGGACTTCCTCCTGGATAAAACTGCGCATCTCATCTATGAATGAGGTCCTTTCCTCACACAACAAATTATCCAGGCATTTTTTGCACACAGGTTTCTTATATGCACTCGGCAGTTTTTCAAAACACATGTTGCATTTTTTATGAGCCGTTTTCTTCCTTTCAGAGGAGGATTGCTCCTTAGCACGGCCTTTTTCCTTTTTCTTGGGATCCTATCAAGGAAAGGAGAGCCCGGATAAGGAGGTGCTATGAATGGGACATGCGGGTGACCCACCACCCTATCCCTTTAACCCCTACTCACAGGAGGTGGGGATATGAGGTCCAAGCCTGAGGCCTCCAAATTGCAGGGTTCCATCCTAGAGGCACTACAGTAACCAGCCAGCCTAGAACATAATAATAACAATTGAAGGCCTGGAGATCAGCACTGCAATAGTTAAAAGGTAGGATTTTACCTGGTACGGGTAAGCCAGGAGAGATCCACCGGGGTCTATAAAGTAAATGTGGCCCATGTCAGAATGCACAACATAGTATACAGGTGTGTATAGCTCAGAAAGATGGAAGGTAAAAGAACCGACCTGAATAAAAACCCAAAAAAACCTTAAGCTCACAGCAGCAGGTTAGAGGTACACTCCGGTATGCAGATTAGACCTCAGATCAACGCGATTACCATGCTCGGGCAATTTAAACTTACCGCCCCGCGATCCTGTTTCCGGGTCGCGCGGCTTTGATGTCACATCCGGTTTCGTCACTCCACCGGAAGTCGACGCCGGGGCCGGCCGGAAGTGAGCGGGAGCGCGAGGAGCGCGCATTCCGGGTGTCCTAGGCTCCAGGAGCTGCGGGCAGAGCCGGAGAAGGAGTCAGATCCTGGTGGGCAGAGGAAGGGGCCGCAACCCGATCGAGGCCCGGCAACTGCGCTGGGTAAGGGATTGGTCCCGCTCCATGGTGTCCCCCCTCACTGTCCCAACTAATGGGAAGCGAGGAGAGAAAACTTCTCTCTACTCCCTGCCCTGTGTAGGGACAGGAAGCCACTGGAGTGTGGATGCGGGGAGGGGCATTTAACCTCTCTGCTTCCTGTCCCTACAGAGGTCAAGGGTCATCCTCCAGTTGGGGCCGTCATGGGGGACGCCATGGAAAACTTTGGTATCAAATAATTGAACAACATCGGTGGAATATGGTGAATTAACCCAATGCCTAAGCTCATGGGGAGTAATGAAGACTAGACTATTAAGTAAAACTAAATTTATTATTGAAATGTTGGTTCTGCTATACATAAACTTTATTGGGATTATACACTCACCGGCCACTTTATTAGGTACACCATGCTAATAACGGTTGGACCCCCTTTTGCCTTCAGAACTCCCTCAATTCTTGAACAAGGTGCTGGAAGCATTCCTCAGAGATTTTGGTCCATATTGACATGATGGCATCACACAGTTGCCGCAGATTTGTCGGCTGCACATCCATGATGCGAATCTCCCGTTCCACCACATCCCAAAGATGCTCTATTGAGATCTGTTCAAGAAACCAGTCTGAGATGATTCCAGCTTTATGACATGGCGCATTATCCTGCTGAAAGTAGCCATCAGATGCAATACTCAGACCAGCCCTTCTGGCACCAACAACAATGAACTCAAATCACCTTTCTTCCCCATACTGATGCTCGGTTTGAACTGCAGGAGATTGTCTTGACCATGCCTACATGCCTAAATGCACGCCATGTGCCGCCATGTGATTGGCTGATTAGAAATTAAAGGGGTTTTCCGGGACCTAGGTTCCCCTGACTAAACTAAAGCTATGGGTATATTAACTAACTTTCTAATATACTTACCGTTCCCGAAGTGGCTGGTTCCCCTCGGTCCAGAGCCGGTCACGTGACATCACGTCTTCTTCTTTCTTCACTCCCGCTGACGTCACGTCCACAGGTCCAGCTTCTGCACGTCGCCGCCCCCGGGACGGATAGGCGGAGTCTTCTCCTCCTCGTCACTGGACGGGCGGGGAAGTCACAGCCCAGCTTGCTTGTTTAGGTGCGGAGTGGCTTGCTGGGCTTGAGAATTGGACGAGAATACTACAATAACAGCAAATTATTTTCTTAAGGTATGTATATATACTTTATATGCCTTATGTAATTTTGTCTTGGGCTGTGGGTGGCCCGTTTAATGGAGGTCATTGACACATATGAGGTCCATTTAATATTTTTATATGGACCTCATATGTGACAATCCTCTCCATTACATATGTGACCACGCACATCCCAAAACAAAATGTCATAACCCCATCACCCCTATGGCATGGTCCATATTGTATAGTCATAGTAGTGGTCACATATGAGGCATAACATATATGACCACCCCCCTATAGGTACACAATGTATGGTATAATTTATAAAGTGCTTATATGCCAGTTTCTGGTATACAAGGACTGAAATGATTGCAATTACCTGCAGACTGCTCATCAGAGTAATGGAGCAGACGTCCGGGCATGACGGTTCTGCTCCATTCATCTCTATGAAGCTGACGAAGATTGCTGAGCGCAGCGCCCAGCAATCTCTGTCAGCTCCATAGAGATGAATGGAGCAAACCGGTCATGCACAGCTGTCTGTTCCATTACTCTGATGGCGCAACGAGCGGTCAGTCGGAGGTACATGGGACCTCATCGAGCCCCTCGTTTTTTAAATCAATGGGGGTACCGGAAAATAGCACCCAAAGTCGGAAATTTTTGGCAATTTTGAAAAATTTTAAAAATTAAATAAAAAGTGATCAAAAGGTTGGACAGTCCTAATAATGGTAGCATTGAAAACTCCATCAAAAGTCGCACAAAATGACACCACCCACAGCTTCATACACACAATTATGAAAAATTTATTGACAGAAATTTTTTTGTACAGGTTTTAATTTTTGTAAATGTATGAAAACATTATAAAACACATTTGCTGTCCCTGGGATCGTACTGACCAAAAGAATAAATTAGACATTTGGGACACACAGTGTAAGCCATAAAATCCAAGCCCACAAGAAAAGGACTCAAGTGTCTGTTTCACAATTTTCACGGCGTGTCGAATTTTTTTTCCCGCTTCACAGTGCACGGCATGGAATATTAAATACCATCACTATGAAGTGCAATTTGTTACGCAGATCACAGCCCTGTATGTGTAAAAATAAAAAAATTATATATTTTTGAAGGTGTGGAGTGAAAAATTAAAATGAAAAAACAGGATGAGGGGATGACACAAGAGCTTACAGTCTATGAGGATGAGGGAGGACGAAGAGCTTACAATCTATGAGGATGATGGAGGACGAAGAGCTTACAGTCTATGAGGATGAGGGGGACACAAGATAGTGATGTAAGAACAGAGTAGGTGGGATAGTGTAGTGATGTAAGAACAGAGTGGGTGGGATAGTGTAGTGATGTAAGAACAGAGTAGGTGGGATAGTGTAATGATGTAAGAACAGAGTGGGTGGTGTATAGTGTAGTGATGTAAGAACAGAGTGGGTGGGATAGTGGGTCCCTGAGAAGATGGTTCTGGTTCAGTTATCCACACCTAGTTACGCCACTAGCTAAGAGGATAGCGGCTGGTGGATCACTAGAGTGTTGGTTTTGTACGCTGTGCGTGCATTGTATATCACCACTTGCCAGGAGGTTGCGGCTTGTGGATATGGTAGTTGTGGTTTCTGTACACGCTGAGCGTGTTTTTTGAGCAAAAATTATATTTAGGGATTTGGTTTGATATGGCCACATTCTGCTCTCGCCACTTGCCAGGAGGTTGCGGCTTGTGGATATGGCAGGTGTGGTTTCTCTACACGCTGAGCGTGTTTTTTGAGCAAAAATTATATTTATGGATTTGGTTTCATATGGCCACATTCTGCTCTCGCCACTTGCCAGGATGGGTGCGGCTTGTGGATATGGTAGTTGTGGTTTTCTCTACACGCTGAGTGTGTTTTTTGAGCAAAGTTACACTTATTTAGTATTATACCGGGCTAAGTTAGTTGTCAAAATGGACAAGCCTTTGCTGTTCTGTTGTCAAGTACTTGCCCACTATTGCGCTGTATTCTGTATTGGCGCCCCCCCCCCCCCCCTTACCTATACTTTCTTCTTCTTCACCTATCCTCTTCATGTCTGTTCTGTCAATAGTATTGGTGCATGATACATATATTGAAGTATGACTAGTGGCTCTCTAGATACTGGAGATACAGTAAGCGATATTCCCACACGGTGGGGAGATAAATCTATGCTTTTTGTGTCTAGTACTTTTCAGTGTCTAGTCTTTTCAGAATATATTTAGTTCCGAGGGCAGTTATTCCACATCATGGTTGTACGGTATCCTGCTTCACTCTATTGTTGGACACGGTTTGGTATATCTGTAGAAGTTTGGAGTTTCGCAATGTTTTGACCACTTTGTGCATGTGGATTGTATTGGTAATTTTCTCAACACTTTATTCGTTAACCCGTTGCATTCCCATTGATGGGATTTTTGTTGTTTGGTGGCGGTCGAGTCCATTTAAGGTATCAAATGGCCTCTTTGTGGCGGTGGAGGAGTCAGGTGGAAGTTGCAGGCAAGTTTTTGGTGGACTAATTTAACTTATAGAGGATGTAAAAGCTCATGGTGGTCAACAGCCTGAGCTTTGGAAGTGGCCAGCCTCAAGGCTCTGGTAATGGTAAAAGCAGCCAGGGGCGGGCACGTTGGTGAAGCACACAATGGATAATCTTCACTAGGGTCATGGGTGCCCTTAAAGTGTACTGGCTCTACTAGAATGGCAGCCAGAGCGTGCCGCCCCCCTTTGTCGATGTCTGTCCGGGTGCTGTATGTCAGGCAGCTTTAGATTGGGGTATTGGGGAATCCCACCCCTAGCATGTCACCTGACTCCTCCTCTGATTGTTTTATTTCTGTAATTCAAATAAAGCTATGGCCATTTTACCCATTACGTTATGTGGTTGTGTATTTTTTCCATACACTGTGTTTTTCTCTTGTCTAAACTGTTTTAAAATAAAGTGGGGGTACATCCCATATCCACACGTCATGACAACACCGGAGCCATAGGCGAAGCAGGAACATGACGGTGGTGAGGGGGGACCTATAACCACTGAATTTAGATGATAGTATTGATGTAAGATGATGGTTCTTCTTAAAAGAACAGAGTAGGTGGGATAGTGTAGTAATGTGAGAACAGAGTAGGCGGGATAGTGTAGTGATGTAAGAACAGAGTGGGTGGGATAGTGTAGTGATGTAAGAGGGGAGGAGCTCATGAGTAGATGTTACTCCCTGTCCTGTATCTCTCTTTCTCTTTCTCTCCCTAGAAGCACAGAAAGAAACATGTCCCTCCCACCCGCCCTTTATTATCATTAATTTACAACTGGTTATTTACCAATTACATGTATAATGCTATGAAAATGATTGTCTGTTATTTGTTGAACTTTGACACTGTTTATCTTGTATCATGTAAATTTCTTAATTGACTGTTCATGAGATGAAGTTGGTGTTATCCTCCTAAGCCCAAGGGAAGGGCAATCCTTCAGCCATGGTTCCCTAGAGGTTTCCTCCACAGGGGGTTTTTCCTCTCCTGAGCGCTGTGGGATGACTCTTTGTGAGTCGGAGGTTGCACATATTTAACGTTTCTGCCTGGAGATTAAAATTTCTCAATATTATGCTCCTGGCTTTAAAATGGAAGAAGAAAGAAATATCTAAATAAAAATGTAGATATACATGTTGCAGCTTTTATTTTGTGGTGGAGGAGTCAGGTGGAAGGTGCAGGCAAGTTATTGGTGGACTAATTTAATTTATAGAGGATGTAAAAGCTCATGGTGGTCAACAGCCTGAGCTTTGGAAGTGGCAGCCTCAAGGCTCTGGTAATGGGCACGTTGGTGAAGCACACAATGGATAATCTTCACTAGGGTCATTGGTGCCCTTAAAGTGTACTGGCTCTGCTAGAATGGCAGCCAGAGCGTGCCGCCCCCCTTTGTTGATGTCTGGCCGGGCGCTGTATGTCAAGCAGCTTTAGATTGGGGTATTGGGGAATCCCACCCCTAGCATGTCACCTGACTCCTCCTCTGATTGTTTTATTCCTGTAATTCAAATAAAGCTATGGCCATTTCACCCATTACGTTATGTGGTTGTGTATTTTTTCCATTACACCGTGTTTTTTCTCTTGTCTAAAAGTTTAAAGTAAAGTGGGGTCAATCCCATATTTACAGTCAGTGCCACACACAGAAATGATGATGGAGCTGCCTCTCAACCAGCAATTTAGCCCTGACAACACACAAGCAATGCCCCACTATAGGGTTGGGTTGCAAGGGACAGATGATAACTACCTCCGTATACTGCAAAAGTACAGTCATAGTGATGAACTGCATTGTATACAGTATCAGTGCGGTAACAAGACCCACAGGGCCCTCTGCGAACTAGAAAGCCCCCCATATATACGGTACCTAAACCCTCGCTGCCGGCCCCATACCGCATGTATTCTTCAGATACACATATACCATTTAACTGTGCACAGAAATAAGCAACATACACTGCATTATGTAATAACAGCTTACCACATACAAATGCACAACACACCCAGGGGTGAACTGGGAATTTAAAGTGGCCCTGGAAAAAAACACTACAATTACCTTCTCCGATCATAACAAGAATGTAACTACTAAATAATGCCCTCCCCAGTAAAATATATTATTAATACTGCATTTTATTTACAAGAATATAACTACTATAATACTGCCATTATGTAAAAGATATAACTACTAAAATACTGCCCCCTGTGTATGAGAATATAACTACTGTAATACTGCCCCCCTATGTACAAGAATATAACTACTATAACACTGCCCCCTATGAACAAGACTAATACTACTATAATGATCTTTTATTTAAAAACTTGCATCAAAATAATGTCACATGAATTATTGCTGATATACATATATAATTAATATATATATATATATATATATGCTTCTCACAGTACATATTACTGGATTGGTTGTCATTAGAGATGAGCGAGCACTAAAATGCTGGGTGCTCGTTGTTCGAGACGAACTTTTCCAGATGTCGAGTGCTACGTCTGAATAACGAGCCCCATTGAAGTCAAGGAGACTCGAGCATTTTTCACAAGGGAACCATGGTCGGGAATAAAATGTGTTAATAATGAAAAAGAAGTTTCTGATAAGTTAGCAGATGTATGCACAATCTGCAATCTATTCTCACTGTTCCGCGCGTATATTATCTCCCGACAAGTTAACAGATGTGAAGAACGCGTGAAGAATAGAATAAAAACAGTGAACACAGGTCATTTAGTGAAAAACACAGTGAATAATAGATACAGATGTTCTGCACATCTGCTACCTTGTCGGGAGATACGCTGTCCCGGGATCCGCTGCTCTTCTTCCACTGAAGTCTCCCCTGTCTCCCGGGCCCCTCGATGTCTCCGTGCCTCTCGTGCCCTCGTACCTTGCCCTGATGTCTCCGTGCCCCTCGATTGTCTCCGTGGCCCTCGATGTCTCCCCGTGCCCCTCGATGTCTCCGTGCCCCTCGATGTCTCCGTGCCCCTCGATGTCTCCCGTGCCCCTCGATGTCCCGTGCCCCTGATGTCCGTACCCCCCTCCGATCTCCCTCCATGTGCCTCCTCGATGTCTCGTGCCCCGATGTCTCGTGCCCATCGATGTTACCCGTGCCCCTCGATGTCTCCGTGCCCCTCGATTATGTCTCGTGAGCCCCTCGATGTCTCCGTGCCCCTACGATGTCGCCCATGTCGCCCCTCGTGTAGCCTGACCCTCGTGTCTCCGTGCCCCCTGATGTTCCGTGCCCCTCGATGTCTCCGTGCCCCTCGATGTCTCCCGTTGCCCCTCGATGTCTCCGGCCCTCGATGTCTCCGTGCCCCTCGATGTCTCCGTGCCCCCGATGTTCCGTGCCCTCGATGTCTCCCCGTGCCCCTCGATGTCTCCCTGCCCCTCGATGTCTCCGTGCCCCTCGAGTTCTCCGTGCCCCTCGATGTCTCGTCTGGCCCTCGCTATGTCTCCGTGCCCTCGATTGTCTCCGTGCCCTCGATGTCTCCGTGCCCCGATGTCTCCGTGGCCCCGAGTCTCGTCCCTAGTGCCCATCGATGTCTCCGTCCTGTCTCCCCGATGTCTCTCCCCGTTGCCCTCGATGTCTCCGTGCCCATCAGTCATGCTCCTGTGTCTCCGTGCCCCTCGATGTCTCCGTGCCCCTCGATGTCTCCTCTCGTTCCTGCCCTCGTGCTCCGTCCCTGCCCCTCGATGTCTCCGTGCCCTCGATGTCTCGTGCCCCTCGATTGTCTCCGTGCCCCCTCGATGTCTCCGTGCCCCGATGTCTCCGTGCCCCCGATGTCCCCGGCCTCGATGTCTCCGTGCCCCTCATTGTCTCCGTGCCCTCGATGTCTCCGTGCCCTCGAGGTCTCCCCGTGCCCCTCGATGTCTCGGCCCCTCGATGTTCTCCGGCCCCTGTCTCCGTGCCCTCGGTCTCCGTGCCCCTCGATGTCTCCCGTGCCACATCGATGTCTCCCGTGCCCCTCGATGTCTCCGTGCCCCATGTTCCGTGCCTCGATGTTCCGTGCACTCGTGTCCGTGCCCCTCGATGTTCTCCGTGCCAGTGTGTCTCCGTGCCCCGAGTCCCGTGCCGCTCCGGAGTGTCTGTGCTGCCGTGCCCCTGTCTCTGTGCTGCTCACCGTGTTTTCACACATATATATTGGCTTCACATATATTTTGTTTGCACAGTTCGAGGCGTATCTTCGACAAGTAAACAGATGTGTGCCGAACATCTGTAATTATTCTTCACTGTGTCTTCACTGTGTTTTTCACTTAAATGATCCGTGTTCACTGTTTTATTTTCATTCTTATTGTTCTTCACTTGTTTTTTTAATTAAATGCTCGATCTCGAGCAGGGGAGGAATACTCGTCCGAGCAACGAGCCGTCTCGAGTACCTTAATACTCGAACGGCATCAAGCTCGGACGGTATTACAGCTATCTCTAGGTGTCATGTCTTTTCTATTAACGCTCCTCAGACTCTCATGATGTTACATGTTACTGTATTCAGGGTGAGGAATTCCTTACTGATTACTATGCAGCAGCGGGCACACCACAGATGGTAGATGGTCACCACATTTAATAATAAGTTGTGCTCTTACTGTATATGTGAGTTTGGTTGGAAATGCCCATACAGAAGCTGTGCGTACGGCCTGCCCCACAAATGTGGTAGATGTAAGGACTGGGACACAACCCCACGCTGGCCACACTGAGGGGGGACCTTAGGGTCCTCCAGGTTTTTGCAGCCTGTTTCACATCCAGTTGTAGGCAGCTCCACATAATTGTAATTGGACACCAAATTTGGACCTCAGAAGATACTGACAAACTGCTTCCTGGAGAGCTGTTCTACGTCCTCATACAGATCTTCAATATAACCGTATATACTCGAGTATAAGCCTACCCGAGTATAAGTCGAGACCCATAATTTTACACCACAAAAAACTGGGAAAACCTATTGATCGACTATTTAAACCGAGGGTGGGAAATGCATTGATCACAGACCCAACCCCAGTAAAAAGCCAGCAAGCCCCAGTAGTGATATCAGCCAGCTGCCCCAGTAGTATACAAGCCAGCCCAGCCTGCCCCAGTAGTATACAGCAAGCCAAGCTGCCCTTTTAGTATACACGCAGCCCAGCCTTCCCCAGTGTACAAAGCCCAGCCCAGCCTGCCCCCAGTTAGTATATAGCAAGCCCAGCCTGGCCCCAGTTGTACACAGCCAGCCAGCCTGCCCACCAGTAGTATATAGCCAGCCCAGCCTGCCCCAGTAGTATATAGCCAGCCAGCCTGCCCCAGTAGTATACAGCCAGCCCAGTCTGCCTGGTAGGATACAGCCAGCCCACCGGCCCCCAGTAGTATACAGCTAGTCCAGCTACCCCCAGTAGTATACAGCCGTCCAGCCTGCCCCGTAGTAACAGCCAGCCCAGCCTGCCCCGTGTAGTATACAGCCAGCCTAGCCAGCCCCATGTAGTATACAGCAAGCCCAGCACTAAAAAAAACCCAAAAACTTATATACTCACCATTTGGCGGCCTCGATGCGCAGCACTGTCCCCGATGTCAGCGCGGGTCCTCTTCTGTCTCAGTAACATCCCGGACACGTCCATGGTCTTCCCGGCCGCTGCTGAGGTCATACTATGCGCCGGCCGGGGGGGAAAAACATGGCGGCGCCTGCACGGATGTTACCGAAGACAGAAGACAGAAGGGACCGTGCTGTCATCGGGGGGGAGCAGCGCTGGTATAAGGGCCGCCGAGGTCAGGTGTTTTGTTTTTTTTAAGTGCTGGTTGGTGTATTGACTCGTTGTATAAGCCGAGTTGAGTATTTTTCAGCACATTTTTTGCGCTGAAAAACTCGGCTTACACACAAGATATACGGTAATTATCTTACCATTATATGGACCCCATACCAGAAACTTTACGTTTCCAGTCACCTCTTTATCAGGCTCCCCGACCGACCACACAGACACAAACTTCTGGATCTGGCTCTTAAACAGACTGCCACCATGGCTCACATGTGAGCTCTTACAAAAGAAACATTTTTCATCAAAAACATTAGATTATAGAAAAGCTCAGGGCATGGCATGGAGAGACACCCTTTATGAAAAGATAAACAACGTTCCTCCTAACCACATTGAATCAACTACCCCACAAAAGTGGAAAAAGACAGTTGGTCAGTCTGGGAAGTAAATTATCTGGCCAGGGAACACCACACTGACATACAAAAGATGGGGAGTAGGAAGGTTCTCAAAGGCTAATCTCTCACTGTACGTCAGCTTCCATAGCCCCCCGCTCCAACCTTCGCTCACACACGGCCAGCTTTCTATCCCAGTTTACTTCCTTCATCTATAGCTACAACACAACTCCCAGAATCTTTATTTCTCTCTACTGTTCTGAAGGGACCGAAGACCCCTTTTCCATTACCAGGCCACAGAGCGCTCAATCTTCTCCATGTCCACGGCTGAGTAGACACATTGGAGAAAGCTGCTATCTCTGCTATAGAGCCACACAGTCATTTCTAGAAGACATGAAGACTGGCACATCATTCGCTGGCACAGAACTTACCGTCTCAATTACTCAGCAAATGACACTTCAGTCCTGTAAATTCCTTATGCCAAGCAATTTTCTTAAAAGGGGTCTAAACTAAAGACAAATAGCAAGGGGTGAGGAGGCAGCCTGTCTTCACACCCGGACATGATCCGGAAGGGTCTCAAGGTGACCATTAACTAAAGCTGACTCATTGCCTCCTTATGAGGACCTGTAGCCATTGGACAAAATGTGGAGGAAGGCCATACTCAACAGCACTTGGTACAAGAGCCCAGGTGGACTTTACTCTGGTCTATGCCAACAATGTATGCCCCAACATGTGCTGCTTGCATAGGCCACCGCTTCTCTACCAGCAGTAATGAGTTCTTATATTCCGACCTCTCACACCACAGTCTGGTTATAAAGATCACTCAGCTGAAATATAAGATCTTAGCAGGATTTAAATCTGATTTTAGCAGAGACAATGGCCACCAGTTCTTTAAGTCTTTCAGGTCCCCCTCTTTGCCAAGAGAACAAGTACAGAATAATACTGGGAGGGAAGAAGCTTCCCCGCACACAGACAGTCATTATAGACTAGCGTCAGGTCCGAGCAGAAAGTCCCTGAACTTTTGTAGAATCACTGGTGAGACCTCCAACCCCAGACTCTTCTTGTCTTTTAAGGAGTCAATGCTCCTCTTCACCTCCTCCTCTGTTTTGGGGCTCAGCCAGATATCAGCCTGCACAAGGTTAGATTTGGCAGGAGTCACACTATTCAGATAGCTCTGGATGGTATCACGCTCATCTGATAACCTCTGAAGAGATAATAGTCTCCAATGAACTTCTGAAGACTGCTCTGCTCAGACTGTGCAGCCCATTCTCATATAATAGGCCGTCATCAGCTTCTTTATGATCCTGCTTTTACAGGCAATAAAAGTGGTCTGGGTTGTGAGCTCCCCAATTATCGTACTGGCTTTCTGCTTTGAGGGATTTGAGGCGATTGTAATGACCTGTGTCACCTCTGCTTCATCTGATGGACAATCTCACTGTCCACGGTCTCACCATATCATCCTGCTTGTAGAGGCGGCTGAGTGTAGTACCCAGAATAAACTGCTGATTTCACCTTTCATACACTCCCACCACTCTCCCGTACCATCAAACATAACTGGGTGGTCTTCCGTCATTATAGAAGGTGGTAAATGACTCCTTAAAAGAGATGAGCGAGCACTAAAATGTGGGTTCTCGTTTTCGAGACGAACTTTTCCCGATGCTCGAGTGCTCGTCTCGAATAACGAGCCATTGAAGTCAATGGGAGAATCGAGCATTTTCAGGGGACCCAAGGCTCTGCACAGGGAAGCTTGGCCAAAACACCTGGGAACCTCAGAAAAGGATGGAAACACCACGGAAATGGACAGGAAACAGCAGGGGGCAGCAGCTGGATGCTCTGGGTGCTAATGCACCATTATGCCAAAACTATGGCGCACAGCATGGCCATGACAGAGTGACAGAATGAAGAGATAGATAGCATGTAAACATCCAAAATTGACCCTGACACTTATAGGGGACGGCACAGCAGAGGCAGCGGGCAGCAGCGGCAGGCTAGAGAGTGGCATGGCGACATACTCTAATGGACTCAGGCTTCAAAACAATGGGTGGCAGAGAGGAACCAAAGGAGGTGAGCAAGAAGCGCTCAAATAATATCGGTACATGATAAAAGTTTGCAGTATATTTTGTGGATTACAAGCAGGGTGGCGACAAAGTTAAAAGTTGATGGAATGCCCTGTAATAGTCTGGGCGGGGTGCCTTTATCGCCTAGGTCGAGTTTGAGCACGCCTGCTGCGCTTAGCGAGCATGCTGCTATGCTAGAGCTAACGATGATGGCGCCTGCCCACGATGGTAATCGGGGAGGAGGAGGTGGATGAGGGGTGGGAGGAGGAAGGAGGTATACTAGACCTTGAGACCTGGACCGAGTAGGCCCCGCATTCTCTGCGTGGCAGTATTTGACCAGCCCCAGGTCAGACTCGGTCCCAGCCGCACCAAGTTAGATGAGAGTTAGCGGTTCTTATAAGTTTAGGATATGCGGGTGAGGGAATGTAAACAGGCGCAAGAGCGCATGCGCATGGATGTGGCGCTCCGCTGCCAGGCGAGCTGGTTCGCCAATCCAAGCCCCTGTCTCTAGGCTACTCCCCAAACAGCATTCTAAGAACCTTTTGTATAGATCAAGTGTAGTAGCGTTTTATAAGTTTAGGATATGGCCGGGGGGGGTGAGGGGAATGTAAACAGATGCGCAAGAAGCGCGAAATAATATTGGTAAATGATAAAGTTACCAGTATATTTTGTGGATAACACAGCAGGGTGGCGACAAAGTTAAAAATTGAGTGGAATCCATGAAAACAACCCCCAAATTTCGCCTGACACACCTCGTTTGTAAGGGGACGAGTTATGGAGGAGCTATATGGACGACTTTGGAGGTGTGGTAGCAATGGAACAACGTGTGGGCTGCTATGGAGGAGACAATTTAATTGGATAGTAGTGCCAGTAGTGGCAGTCCAAAAAAGTTTTCAAACCAGAGGAGCAGGTAGGTGGCCCCCAGAAAAATGGAATAGATTGAGTGCCTGTATGTGGCAGTCCAAAAAAATTTTCAAACCAGGGAGCGGGTAGGTGGCCCTCCAGAAAAATTAATAGATTGAGTGCCTGTATGTGGCACGTCCCAAAAATTTCAAACCAGAGGAGCAGGTAGGTGGCCCTCCAGAAAATAGAATAGATTGAGTGCCTGTATGGGGCAGTCCAAAAAAGTTTTTCAACCAGAGGAGCGGTAGGTGGCCTCCAGAAAAATGGAACGATGAGTGCCTGTATGTGGCAGTCCCCAAAAAGTTTTTAAAACCAGAGGACCGGGTAGGTGGCCCTCCAGAAAAAAAGATAGATTGAGTGCCTGTATGTGGCACTCCCAAAAAATTGTTTAAAACAGAGGAACGGGTGGTGGCCCTCCAGAAAAATTGAATAGATTGAGTGCCTGTATGTGGCACTCCCAAAAAGTTTAAAACAGAGGACCGGGTGTCGGTGGCCCTCCAGAAAAATTAAATGCATAAAATACTATAGCAGAGCCAGTGGGCCCTGTCAAAAAATAGCCAGTTTCCTTGCTTTACTGTACAAAAGGAGGAGAAGGAGGAAAATGAGGAGGAGGAGGAGTGGATCAATTATTCAGGTTGAGCTTCCTTCACCTGGTGGAGATTGGAAATTATGAGAAATCCAGGCTTTATTATCTTAATAAGCGTCAGCTGTCAGCGCTGTCAGTCGACAGGCGTGTAACGCTTATCGGTGATGATGCACCAGCTGCCACTGAAAAACCCGCTCGGACAAGAGCTAGCGGCAGGGCAGGCAAGACTCCACAGGCGTACAGCGGCCAGTTCGTGCCACATGTCCAGCTTTGAAAACCCAGTAGTTGTAGGGAGCTGTGTGATCATTTAGGACGATGGTATGGTCAGCTACGTACTCCCTCACCATCTTTCTGTAAAGATCAGCCTACTCTGCGAGACTGGGAACAGGTGACAGTGTCTGCTGGGGGGTGACATAAAGCTGGCAAAAGCCTTGTAAAGCGTACCCTTGCCAGTTGAGACAAGCTGCAGCTCGCCTACTCTCCCTCGCTACTTGTCCGCAGAACTACGCACTCTGCCCTGCTAGCGCTGTCAGAAGGGAAATACTGTTTCAGCTGTGGACACCAGGGCCTGCTGGTATTCATGCATTCTCACACTCCTTTCCTCTTCAGGGATGAGAGTGGAAAGATTTGCTTGTAACGTGGGTCCAAGGAGAGTGAACACCCAGTAATCGGTGCTGGAATAAATTCTTTGAACGCGGGGTCAAGGGATAGGCCGCACTAGCATGAAATCTGCCATATGCCAGAGTACAACGCGTAAGAATTCACTCCCTCACTGGCCTGATGTCCATTTCCTCCTCCTCCAACTCCTCCAACTCCTCTTCTTCTGCCCATACACGCTGAACAGTAGAAGGACTCAACAATGGTCTCCTCTTGTGTCTCGCCAAATTCTCCTCCTCTTCCTCCTCATCCTCCTCACCTCCACCTCCTCGATATGCGCTGAGAAACAGACTAGGGTGCTTTGGCTATCAACAAGGGAATCTTCTTCCCGTCTCTTGTGACGACTGCAAAGCTTCCGACTTCATGCTGATCAGAGAGTTTTTCAAACAGGCCAAGCACGCGGGATGGTGAGGTGATGATGGCGGCATCGCCACTGACCATCTGTGTGACTCCTCAAAGTTACTCAGCACCTGACAGATATCAGAAATCCACGTCCACTCCTATTGTAGACTTGAGGAAGCTGACTGACCTGACTACCAGTTCTGGTGGAAGTTGACATCTGGCAGTCTACAATGCTCGGCGGCTGGTAAACTCTTGGATAACATGGTCAGTGTTGAATTCCACCTCGTGGGCACGTCGCAAAACAGTCGGTGAGCGGGCCGTTAGAGGCGGCGCTGCGCTGCCCTGAGAGTGGCAGCATCTGTGCTGGACTTCCGAAATGCGCACAGATGCGGCCGCGCACCTTCGTGAGCAAATCAGACAGATTGGGGTATGTCTTGAGGAAACGCTGAACTATCAGATTTAACACATGGGCCAGGCATGGCACATGTGTCCGTCTGCCGAGTTGCAGAGCCGCCAACCGGTTACGGCCGTTGTCACACACAACCATGCCTGGTTCAGGTTCACGGGTGCCAGCCACAGATCAGTCTGCGCCGTGATGCCCTGAAATAGCTCTTGGCGGTGTGCCTTTATCGCCTAGGCTCAGCAGTTTGGAGCCCGCTGCGTCGCTTAAGCTACCGAGTGATGGCGCCATGCCCACGGATGGTAATCGGAGGAGGAGGAGGTGGAGGAGGGGTGGGAGGAGGAGGAGGCATAGTAGGCCTGAGAACACCTGGACGAGGTAGGCCCGCAATCCTCGGCGTCGGCAGTATATGACACAGCCGCCAGGGGTCAGAACTCGTCCAGCCTCCACCAAGTTAACCCAATGTGCCGTCAGCGATATTAGTGGCCCTGCCCGGCCAGCACTCGTCCACGTGTCCGTGGTCAGGTGGACCTTGTCAGAAACGGCGTTGGTCAGGGCAGGTGATGTTGTCGACACGTGCTGGTGCAGGGCTGGGACGGCACATCGGGAAAAAGTAGTGGTGGTGGGGACCGAATACCGAGGGGCGGCCGCCGCCCATGAGGTTGCGAAAGGCCTCGGTCTCTACTAGCCTATAGGGCAGCATCTCCAGCTAAGCAATCTGAGAGGAAGAGTGGACATTAAGGGCTTGGGCGTGCGGGTTGGTTGCCTATATTTGCGGTTCCGCTCAGCATCTGGGGTATGGAGAGCTGAACGCGGTGGATGCTGTGGAGGATCGTGGAGGCGACCGATGGGGTTTTGTGGCAGGGGCTGGGGCATGGGGGCTGACTATCAGCGGACACAGGGGAAGGCAGCAGTGGTGTGTACGGCCGGAGGTGAACGGACTTGTTGCCACTGAGTGGGGTGTTTAGCATTCATATGCCTGCGCGATTACGGTGGGAGGTAGTATAGCGGGTGGAAACCCTTGCTGATCCTGGTTTGGCAAATGTTGCACACCACAGTCCGCGGTCATCACAGGTTGTGTTCCTTAAAGAACCTCCAGACTTCTGAAAATTAGCCCTCGCCGCAGTGTACGCACCAACAGCACACGAGCAGGTATCTCATGAAGCTTGAGATCACCATGAATTCTGGGTATGAATATGCACGCCAGAAGTCAGGCGTCACTCCTCCCGCTCTCCACCACAGCTTTCTTGGCTACACCACCAATTTTTGCTATCTTCGGTGACTCACCCCACTTTCACCTGTTGACCGCGCTCCGAGGTTTCCTCTTATTCTTTCCTGTCCCCAGACACCCGACTTCTGTGTTTCACTCTTCTTCTTCCCCCTTCAGCACCTATCAACTATTCATTTTTCTGGACTTGTTTTGTCTGCTACCCCCTTGCTTTCCCCTCCCATTCCTCATTAATTCTTTCTTTTCACGATCTACCTCACGTATGCTCCCCCCTTCCCCATCGCGACTCTCCTGCCCTGACATATTACAACTTCCCCCCACTGTCTGACAACGCGTCTCTCATCGTCGGACACCCTTAGAATATCTTTCTTCCACTACAGACCTCAAGAAGCGTTCATCACCCAAGAAGTGAATGTGGAATAACCTGCCCGCATCGAGACATAATTGCCTCTACAGCAACCGACAATGGTTTGTGTGACTGTGGGACGGGTCCAGAAAAACAGTTCATCAGAGTTATGCGGGTCAAATGCCAAATTTTCCTTGGATGTGGGGAAGACGGGGGGCGGAGGCTGTCGGTGTGTCAGAGCTGGAGGAGTTAGGGAGTGCCGATTTCGGTGAATATGGGTGGACTGAACGTGGAATGTACTGAATGGTGGACAAATGCTTCGAAGCATTGTCGGCAATCCACGACATCACCTGCTCGCCCACTGTTCTGGCCTCAACAGTGCTCGAACTAGAGTCCCAGTATAACTTCAGACATGAAAACACTAGGAGTGTAGCCGGCGCGTGCCCCTGCTTCCCTATAAGCAGGGGTGGGTATCGCCCGCCCAAGGACCACGGCCTCTGCCCCTGCAGTAGTTGGACGCCCACATCCCGCCCTCGTCTCTACCCCTAGCCCTCGGGTTAAAACCTTTTTAAAAGGTTGAAGAGTGATGACTGTAAGGTGTGTTTTTGAACGGGTTGGGGAAAATGTGTTTGGGTGGGGGGGTGGGGTTTTAGGGTAAAACCAGACGATGCTATCCTATTGCTATGCTATTTTCTAGCCAAGTAGTGAAAGACATCTTACTTGACAGATGAGATGACGCCGCAGTTATTTAAAAAAAATAAAAGTAATATAAAAAAGGAAAATGCAGGACCTGTGCACTAATTGAAATCCAACCCCTAATAAATTTCCCACTTCGACGTATTTGCAATGGATATGTGCGTCCACTAAGCGCAAACACAGCGGTGCAAGTCTCACTACAAATTGCTCACAAATTTGCTAGTAGATGCATACAGCACGTACAGCCCACAGCAGAATAACAGAAGATCAATATATATAACGCTACTGTAGGAGCGTAAAGTTAAGCCGTTGGATCTCTTAATGGTCTAATTTTCTAGCACAGTATGGAAAGCACACTACTATGGGCAGATGCATATAGATGATCGCTGAGTTATTAAAAAATAATAAACGTAATAATAAAAAGGGAAATGGAGCCCGGATGTGCATAATTGAAATACCAAACACCTAATAAACTTTCCCCACTTCGGTCTGATTTGCATATGGATATGTGCGTCTAACGCACAAATCACCTATGCTAGGTGCGTGTCTCCACTAAAAATTGACCTAACATTTGCTAGTAGAATGCAACTGCAGCAATACAGCACCAGCAGATCACCCAGAAATACATAATAATTATAACGGCTACTGTAGGCGTCAGTAAGCCGGTTTGCTTCTCCTATGGCTATTTTCTAGCCAAGTATGACGCAACAATACTTATGCCAGAGGGAGATGACGTGAGTTAGGTAAACGACAATAAAAGTTAAAAATAAAAAAGGAAAATGGCAGACTGGTGCCCGAATTGAAATCCAACCCTAATAAATTTTCCACTTCGGGCTTTGCAATGGATATGTGCGTCACTAAGCGCCAAAAACACAGCAGGTCGGCAAGTCTCACTAACAATTGATCACAATTTGCTAGTAGAGTCCACTGCACGAAAGTACAGCCACCAGCAGATCAACCAGAAATCAAAAATATATATAACGCTTACTGTAGGCGGAAGTAAGCCGTTTGGAGTCCTCCTATGGTATTTCTAGCCAAGTATACAAGCAACTACTAGGCCAGATGAGATGACGCTGAGTATATTAAACACAAAATTCAAAGTAACAATAAAAAGAAATGGCCCTAGGACTGTGCCTAATGAAATCCAACCCCTAATAATTTTCCAACTTCGGTCTTTGCAATGGTAGTGCGTCCACTAAGCGCAAAACACAGCGGTCGCAAGTCTCACTACAAATTGCTCACAATTTGCTAGTAGATGCACTGCAGCAAGTAAGCCACAAGCGATGACTTCAACCAGTAAAATCCAATTATATAACGGCTACTGTAGGGTAAGTAGCCGTTTGGATTCTCCCTATGGATATTTTCTAGCCACGTATGAAAAGCACAATACATATTGCCAGATGAGGATGGAGCGGAGTATAAACAACAATAAACGTAACATAAAAAAGAAAAAAATGGCCAGCAGGACGGTGCCTACATAAATTGAAATCCAAGCAGTCCCTAATAAAATTTTGCATACTTCGGTCTTTGCATAGGATAATTGGGTGGCGTGATACTAAACGCACAAAACACAGCGGTCGCACGGCATCCCCTTAACAAATTGCTCCCAATTTGCTATAGTGCACTGCAGCAAGTACAGCCAACCAGCAGTCAACCAGAAATCAAATATATATAACGCTACTGTAGCGTAAGTAAGACGTGGATTTACTATGGGGGGTCGATTTTCTAAGCCCCCCAATGAACGCACACTACTATGCCAGATGAGATGACCGCTGAGTTATTAAAACAAAATAAACGTAAAATATACAAAGGGAATGGCAAGACTGTGCCTATTAAATCATGAGTCCTAATAAATTTTCCCACATTCGGGTCTTGGCAATGGAATCTGTGCAGTCACTAGCGGCAAAAAACAGCGGTCGAAAGTCTTCACTACAAATTGCTTCACATTTGCTAGTAGATGCACTGCAGCAAAGTACAGCCACAGCAGGATCAACGGACAAATACAAATAATATACGCTACTGTAGGCGTAAGTACGCCGTTGGATTCTCCTATGGCTATTTTCTAGCCAAGTATGAAAGCACACTTATATGCCAGATGAGCGATGACGCTGATTATTAAACAAAATAAACGAAAATAAAAAAAGGAAATGGCAGACTGTGCTAATGATGAAAAATCCAAACCCCTAATAATTTTTCACACACTTTGGATTCTTGGCAATGAGGTATTTTGTTTGCGTCACTAAGCGCAAAACACAGCGATTTGGCTCGCCCAAGTCTCCTACAAAGTGCTCACAATTTTGCAAGGGCGTGGTCCGTTGTCGCCAATAGTAGCCTTGGGTAGGTGCCCTCCGAAAAATTGAATGATTGAGTGCCTGTATGTGGCAGTCCCAAAGTTTTCAAACCAGAGGAGCAGGTAGGGGCCCTCCAGAAAAATTGAATAGATTGGTGCCTGTATGTGGCAGTCCCAAAAAGTTTTCAAACCAGAGGGAGGTAGGGGCCCTCAGAAAAATTGAATAGATTGAGTTGCCTGTATGTGGCAGTCCCAAAAAGTTTTCAAACAGAGGAGCAGGTAGGTGGCCCTCCGAAATGAATAGATTGAGTGCCTGTATGTGGCAGTCCCAAAGTTTCAAACCAGAGGAGCAGGGTGGCCTCCAGAAAATAGAATAGATGAGTGCCTGTATGTGGCACTCCCAAAAATTGTTTAAACAGAGGAACGGGTCGGTGGCCCTCCAGAAAAATTGAATAGATTGAGTGCCTGTATGTGGCACTCCCAAAAATTGTTTAAAACAGAGGACGGGTGGTGGCCCTGAAATTAATGCATAAAGTACATAAGCAAGAGCAGTGGGCCCTGTCAAAAATAGCCAGTTTCTCTGCTTTACTGTACAAAGAGGAGGAGAAGGAGGAACTGAGAGGCGGGAGGAGTGGTCAATTATTCAGGTTGAGCTTCTTCACCGGTGGAGATTGGAAATTATGAGAAATCCAGGCTTTATTCATCTTAATAAGGTCAGCCTGTCAGCGCTGTCAGGCGACAGGCGTGTACGCTTATCGGTGATGATGCCACCAGCTGCACTGAAAACCGCTCGGACAAGACGCTAGCGGCAGGGCAGGCAAGAACTCCAAGGCGTACAGCGCCAGTTCGTGCCACATGTCCCGCTTTGAAACCCAGTAGTTGTAGGGAGCTGTGTGAAATTAGACGATGGTATGGTCAGCTACGTACTCCCTCACCATCTTTGTAAAGATCAGCCCTACTCTGCCGAGACTGGGGACAGGGACAGTGTCTTGGGGGTGGCATAAAGCTGGCCAAAGCCTTGTAAGCGTACCCTTGCCAGTGCTGGACAAGCTGCCTGCTGCCTACTTCCTCGTACTTGTCCGCAGAACTACGCACATCTGCCGCTAGCGCTGTCAGAAGGGAAATATGTTTCAGCTTGTGCACCAGGGCCGGTGATTCATGCATTCTCACACTCCTTTCCTCTGCAGGGATGAGAGTGGAAAGATTTTGTTGTACACGTGGGTCCAGGAGAGTGAACACCCAGTAATCGGTGCTGGAATAAATTCTTGAACGGCAGGGTACGGATAGGCAGCCTAGCATGAAATCTGCCATATGCGCCAGAGTACCAACGCGTAAGAATTCACTCCCCTCACTGGCCTGACTGTGCATTTCCTCCTCCTCCAACTCCAATCCTTCTTCTGCCCATACACGGAACAGTGAAGGACTCAACAATGGTCCCCTCTTGTGTCTCGCCAACATTCTCTCCTTTCCTCTCACCTCCCACCTCCACCTCCTGATATGCGCTGAGAAACAGACCTAAGGGTGCTGGCTATCAACAAGGGAATCTTCTTCCCCCGTCTCTTGTGACGAGCGCAAAGCTTCCGACTTCATGCTGATCAGAGAGTTTTAACAGGCCAAGCAGCGGGATGGTGAGGCTGATGATGGCGGCATCGCACTGACCATCTGTGTTGACTCCTCAAAGTTACTCAGCACCTGACAGATATCAACATCCACGTCCACTCCTCATGTAGACTTGAGGAAGCTGAATGACCTGACTACCAGTTCTGGTGGAAGTTGACATCTGGCAGTCTACAATGGCTCGGCGATGCTGGAAACTCTGGATAACATGTCAGTGTTGAATTCCACTGTGGGACGTGCACAACAGTCGGTGAGCGGGCAGTGGAGGCGGCGCTGCGTGCCTGAGATGGCAGCATCTGTGCTGGACTTCCTGAAATGCGCACAGATCGGCGACCTTCGTGAGCAAATCGACGATGGGGTAGTCTTGAGGAAACGCGAACATCAGATTAACACATGGGCCAGGCATGGCACATGTGTCAGTCGCCGAGTTGCAGAGCGCGCCCAAGGTTACGGCCGTTGTCACACACAACCATGCCTGGCTTCAGGTTCAGCGGTGCCAGCCACAGATCAGTCTGCGCCGTGATGCCCTGTAATAGCTTTGGGCGGTGTGCCTTTATCGCCTAGGCTCAGCAGTTGAGCACCGCCTGCTGTCGCTTAGCACGGCACTGCTGCGTGCCTAGAGCTACCGATGATGGCGCCGTGCCCACGGATGGTAGTTCGGAGGAGGAGGTGGAGGAGGGTGGGAGGAGGAGGAGGCTATAGGCCTGAAAACACCTGGACCGAGGTAGGCCCGCAATCCTCGGCGTCGGCAGATAATGACAGCCCCAGGGTCAGACTCGGTCCCAGCCTCCACCAAGTTAACCCAATGTGCCGTCAGCGATATATAGTGGCCCTGCCCGGCAGCACTCGTCCACGTGTCCGTGGTCAGGTGGACCTTGTCAGAACGGGTTGGTCAGGGCACGGGTGATGTTGTCTGACAATGCTGGTGCAGGGCTGGGACGGCACATCGGGAAAAGTAGTGGCGGTGGGGACCGAATACGAGGGGCGGCCGCCCGCCATGAGGTTGCGAAAGCCTCGGTCTCTACTAGCCTATAGGGCAGCATCTCCAGGCTAAGCAATCTGGAGAGTGACATTAAGGGCTTGGGCGTGCGGGTGGGTTGCACTATATTTGCGTTTCCGCTCCAGCGTCTGGGGTATGGAGAGGAACGCGGTGGATGCTGTGGAGGATATGGAGGCGACGATGGGTTTGTGGCAGGGTCCTGGGCAGGGGGCTGACTATCAGCTGACACAGGGGAAGGAGCAGTGTGTGCACGGCCGGAGGTGAACGGGCTTGTTGCCACTGAGTGGGGGTGTTAGCATTCATATGCCTGCGCATAATGGTGGTAGTTAAGCTAGTAGTGGTGGAACCCCTGCTGAGCCTGGTTTGGCAAAGTTGCACACCACAGTCGTCGGTCAGCGGTGTTCCTTAAAGAACCTCCAGACTTTGAAGATCTGCCCTCGCCGCAAGAGCCCTGCACACGGGAGCTTCACTAGTTGACACATTGGCGCTGATGACCAGCTCTGGCCCTGCCTCTCCGTTGGCCCCACCACTGCCTCTTCCAAACTGTTCTGGTCGAGGATCTCCTCCGTCTAGAAGCACTGTGTTCACCCGGCCTCTCAACCCAGCTTGGTCTGTCACCTCCTCATCCTCGATCTCAGTCTGCTCCCCTCGGACTCTGCCCTGACAACAACTTCCCCACTGTCTGACAACCGTGTCTCCTCATCGCGGACACCTCTTTACACACTTCCACTACGTCAAGAAGGTCATATCACCACAGACTGTGACTGGTGGAAAACCTGGGCATCGGAAAATTGCTCAGCAGCAACCGGACAAGTGGTTTGTGACTGTGGGAAGGGTCCAGAAAACAGTTCCTCAGAGTATGCCGGTTCAAATGCCAAATTTTCCTGGGCAGGGGGCTGACTATCAGCTGACACAGGGGAAGGAGCAGTGGTGTGCACGGCCGGAGGTGAACGGGCTTGGTGCCATTGAGTGGGTGTGTTAGGCATTCATTGCCTGCGATACTGGTGGTAGTTAAGATAGTCGTGGATGAAACCCTGCTGATCCTGCGTTTGGCAAAGTTGCACACCACAGTCCGTTCAGTCATCCGGGTTCTTTAAAGAACCTCCGATTCTGAAAATTAGCCTGCCAGGGAGCTTGACTACGTGGCAACATTTGGCGCGATGCACCAGACTCTGCCCTGCCTCTCAGTCTGGCCCACACTGCATCTTCCAACCTGTTGGCTACTAGGACTCGCATCCGTATCAGAAGCACTGTGTTCACCCGGCCTATCTCAACCCAGCTTGGGCTGTCACTCATCATACTCCGATCCTAGTTGCTCCCCCCTCAGACTCCTGCCTGACAAAAACCACCACGTCTGACAACCGGGTCTCTCATCGCCGACACCTTTACACACTTCTTCACTACGTCATTAATGTAATCTTCAACCCACAGACTGCGAACCAGTGAAAAACCTGGGCATCGCAAAGAGTCAACCAGCAACCGGGACAAGTGGTTGTGGACTAGGGAAGGGTCCAGAAAACAGTTCCTCAACTGCCGGTTCAATGCCAAATTTTGATGGGAGGGGGGCAGACTGGGGGAAGGAGGCTGGGTGAGGAGCTGGAGGAGTGTGGATTTCGGGAATGGGGTGGATGCGTGGAAGACTGATGGTGGACAAATGCTAGAATCATTTTCCGCATCCACAACACACATGTTAGCACGGTCTGGCCTTCAAACTGCGATATACCATGAGGTCCCAGTAAACGTGAGACATAAACTAGGAGGTACACTAGCGGCGTTCCCGGCCTCCCTCATCAGCAGGTGGGGACTCCCCGCCCAGTACAGGCCTCGGACCCCTGCAGTGTTGGATGTCCACGTCCACGCCCTGTCTCTACCCTAGCCCTTGGGCTTAAACATTTTCAAAATTAAAGGGTAAACTTCAATTATATTTTTTTGTGTGTTTTTTTGTTTTTTTTCTTTACAAAACGCTTCTATCCTTCTTTTGTAGTCCTAGGTCTACCTACACTGAAAGCACCACAACTGGATTTTGGGCTGTCCAGATGACTTTGAGTTATCAAGATCGTGAAAACAACCCACAATTCTGCCTGCCACAGCTCGTTTGCTAAGGGGACGATGTATGGAGGCAGCTATGTGGAAGACTTTTGGAGGCAGTTATGGAGATGACGTGTGGAGGTAGCAATGGAGACAACGTGTAGAGGCAGCTATAAAGACGACGTGTGGAGGCTGCTATGGAGACAATTAAATATGGATAGTGCCTGTATGTGGCAGTCCAAAAAAGTTTTCAAACCAGAGGAGCAGGTAGGTGGCCCTCCATGAAAAAATAAATACATAGAGTACTATAGCTAGAGCCAGTTGGCCCTGGCAAAAAATATCCAGTTTCCTCTGCTTTAGTGTACAAAGAGGAGGAGAATGAGGAGGAGGAGTGCATACATTATTAAGGTTGAGCTGCTTTTACCTGGTGGAGAATGGAAATCCTGAGAAATCCAGGCTTTATTCATCTTGATAAGCTTATCGGTGATGAAGCCACCATCTGCACTGAAAACCCGCTCTGACAACACGCTAGCGGCAGGGCAGGCAAGAACCTCCAAGGCATACAGTTCGGGCCACATGTCCAGCTTTGAAACACAGAAGTTGTAGGGAGCTGTGTGATCATTTAGGACAATGGTATGGTCAGCTACGTACTCCCTCACCATCTTTCTGTAAAGATCAGCCCTACTCTGCCGAGACTGGGGACAGGTGACAGTGTCTTGCTGGGGTGACATAAAACTGGCAAAGGCCTTGTAAAGCGTACCCTTGCCAGTGCTGGACAAGCTGCCTGCTCGCCTACTCTCCCTCGCTACTTGTCCCGCAGAAGTACGCCCTCTGCCGCTAGCACTGTCAGAAGGGAAATACTGTTTCAGCTTGTGCACCAGGGCCTGCTGCTATTCGTGCATTCTCACACTCCTTTCCTCTACAGGGATGAGAGTGGAAAGATTTTGCTTGTACCGTGGGTCCAGGAGAGTGAATACCCAGTAATCGGTGCTGGAATAAATTCTTTGAACGCGAGGGTCACGGGATAGGCAGCCTAGCATGAAATCTGCCATATGCGCCAGAGTACCAACGCGTAAGAATTCACTCCCCTCACTGGCCTGACTGTCCATTTCCTCCTCCTCCAACTCCTCCAACTCCTCTTCTTCTGCCCATACACGCTGAACAGTGAAGGACTCAACAATGGTCCCCTCTTGTGTCTCGCCAACATTCTCCTCCTCTTCCTCCTCATCCTCCTCCACCTCCACCTCCTCCGATATGCGCTGAGAAACAGACCTCAGGGTGCTTTGGCTATCAACAAGGGAATATTCTTCCCCCGTCTCTTGTGACGAGCGCAAAGCTTCCGACTTCATGCTGACCAGAGAGTTTTTCAACAGGCCAAGCAGCGGGATGGTGAGGCTGATGATGGCGGCATCGCCACTGACCATCTGTGTTGACTCCTCAAAGTTACTCAGCACCTGACAGATATCAGACATCCACGTCCACTCCTCATTGTAGACTTGAGGAAGCTGACTGACCTGACTACCAGTTCTGGTGGAAGTTGACATCTGGCAGTCTACAATCGCTCTGCGCTGCTGGTAAACTCTGGATAACATGGTCAGTGTTGAATTCCACCTCGTGGGCACGTCGCACAACAGTCGGTGAGCGGGCAGTTGGAGGCGGCGCTGCGCTGCCCTGAGAGTGGCAGCATCTGGGCTGGACTTCCTGAAATGCGCACAGATGCGGCGCACCTTCGTGAGCAAATCAGACAGATTGGGGTATGTCTTGAGGAAACGCTGCACTATCAGATTTAACACATGGGCCAGGCATGGCACATGTGTCAGTCTGCCGAGTTGCAGAGCCGCCACCAGGTTACGGCCGTTGTCACACACAACCATTCCCGGCTTGAGGTTCAGCGGTGCCAGCCACAGATCAGTCTGCGCCGTGATGCCCTGTAATAGCTCTTGGGCGGTGTGCCTTTTGTCGCCTAGGCTCAGCAGTTTGAGCACCGCCTGCTGTCGCTTAGCGACGGCACTGCTGCTGTGCCTAGAGCTACCGACTGATGGCGCCGTGCCCACGGATGGTAGTTCGGAGGAGGAGGTGGAGGAGGGGTGGGAGGAGGAGGAGGCATAGTAGGCCTGAAACACCTGGACCGAGGTAGGCCCCGCAATCCTCGGCGTCGGCAGTATATGAGCAGCCCCAGGGTCAGACTCGGTCCCAGCCTCCACCAAGTTAACCCAATGTGCCGTCAGCGATATATAGTGGCCCTGCCCGGCAGCACTCGTCCACGTGTCCGTGGTCAGGTGGACCTTGTCAGAAACGGCGTTGGTCAGGGCACGGATGATGTTGTCTGACACGTGCTGGTGCAGGGCTGGGACGGCACATCGGGAAAAGTAGTGGCGGCTGGGGACCGAATACCGAGGGGCGGCCGCCGCCATGAGGTTGCGAAAGGCCTCGGTCTCTACTAGCCTATAGGGCAGCATCTCCAGGCTAAGCAATCTGGAGATGTGCACATTAAGGGCTTGGGCGTGCGGGTGGGTTGCACTATATTTGCGTTTCCGCTCCAGCGTCTGGGGTATGGAGAGCTGAACACTGGTGGATGCTGTGGAGGATCGTGGAGGCGACGATGGGGTTTTTGTGGCAGGGTCCTGGGCAGGGGGCTGACTAGCAGCTGACACAGGGGAAGGAGCAGTGGTGTGCACGGCCGGAGGTGAACGGGCTTGTTGCCACTGAGTGGGGTGTTTAGCATTCATATGCCTGCGCATACTGGTGGTAGTTAAGCTAGTAGTGGTGGAACCCCTGCTGAGCCTGGTTTGGCAAATGTTGCACACCACAGTCCGTCGGTCATCCGGTGTTTCCTTAAAGAACCTCCAGACTTCTGAAGATCTAGCCCTCGCCGCAAGAGCCCTCGCCACGGGAGCTTCACTAGTTGACACATTTGGCGCTGATGCACCAGCTCTGGCCCTGCCTCTCCGTCTGGCCCCACCACTGCCTCTTCCAACCTGTTCTGGTCGAGGACTCTCCTCCGTCTCAGAAGCACTGTGTTCACCCGGCCTCTCAACCCAGCTTGGGTCTGTCACCTCATCATCCTCCGATCCCTCAGTCTGCTCCCCCCTCGGACTTCCTGCCCTGACAACAACTTCCCCACTGTCTGACAACCGTGTCTCCTCATCGTCGGACACCTCTTTACACACTTCCACTACGTCAAGAAGGTCATCATCACCCACAGACTGTGACTGGTGGAAAACCTGGGCATCGGAAAATTGCTCAGCAGCAACCGGACAAGTGGTTTGTGACTGTGGGAAGGGTCCAGAAAACAGTTCCTCAGAGTATGCCGGTTCAAATGCCAAATTTTCCTGGGAGGGGGCAGACTGGGGGGGAGGAGGCTGAGGTGCAGGAGCTGGAGGAGTGATTGGCTATTTCCGGTGACATGGGTGGACTGCGTGGAAGACTGACTGGTGGACAAATTGCTCGAAGCATTGTCGTCAATCCACGCAATCACCTTTCGCACTGTTCTGCCTCAACAGTGCTCTACCACAGTCCCATAACTTCAGACATGAACCTAGGGAGTGTAGCCTCTGCGGCGTTCCCCTGCTCCCTCATATCAGGTGGTGGTCTCACCCCGCCCAGGACCACGTCCTCTGACCCCTGCAGTAGTTGACGCCCACTTCCCCGCCCTCTCCTCTACCCCTACCCTCGGGTTAAACATTTTAAATGAGAGTTATAACTTTTTTTTTTTTAACTTTTTTTTTGTGTTTTTTTGTTTTTTTTTTGTGTTTTTTGATTTTTTTTAAAACCAAACGATGCTATCCTATTGCTATGGCTAATTTTCTAGCCAAGTATGAAAGCACACTACTATGATGCAGATGAGATTGACGCCGTAATAAAAAGTTAAAATTGCACTAATGAAATCAACCCTACTAATTTTGCCACTTCGGTCCTTTGCATGGATATGTGCGCCACTAAGCGCAACAAAGCTGTCGCAAGTCTCACTACAAATTGCTCACAAATTGATGCTAGTAAATGCACTGCAATAAAGCCACCGCAGAACAACCAGAAATCAAATATATATAACGCTACTGTAGGCGTAAGTAAGCTGTTTGATTCCTCATGGCTATTTTCTAGCCAAGTATGGAAACCACTACTATGCAGATGAGATGACACTGATTATTGCACTAATAGAATCCAACCCTAATAATTTCACTTCCCTTTGCATGGATATGTGCGCCACTAAGCGCAAACACAGCGTCGCAAGTCTCACTACAAATTGCTCAAATTTGCTAGTAATGCACTGCAGAATACAGCCACCGCAGATCAACCAGAAATCAAATATATATAACGCTACTGTAGGCGTTAAGCCAGCTGTTGATTCTCCTAATGGCTATTTTCAGCCAAGTATAAAAGAAGCACACTATGCAGTTAGTGCAGAGATTAAAATAAGCGTAAATTAAAGTAATCGGAGTTACTCTGCACTAATCTAGAAATCACACACCCCTACTAGAATTTTCCCACTTCAGCGTGTTGAGTGGATTAGTGTGTGCCAACTAAGAGGCTAAACCACGGTAGCAGTCCCCTGCGAATTCCTCACAGAAACATGGTAAAAAGGCATGCAAATCTAAAACTAAAAAAGTAAACGTTATTGTATCCTAAGAATGGCTGTTGGGTTCTTGTGAGAATCACTTCTGCTCCTAACAGTAACTAATAGAACACCCTAACGCTTTCCCTGACCAGCACAGCTCTCTCCTAGCGGCAATCCAGTAACGAATGTCCAGCAGCGCGGTCCCCAGGGCTAGTCTAATCCCAGGGTCACCTGATCCCTGGCCAGCAACCACTGTATCCGAGTGTAAGGGTACACGTCATGCTGGGTGGAGTGCAGAGTCTCCTGGCTTGTGATTGGCTCTGGTTTCTGGCCGCCAAAAAGCAAAACGACGGCGGAGCGTTGCCATTTCTCGAGCGGGCGAAGTATTCGTCCGAGCAACGAGCAGTTTTGAGTACCCTAATTCTCGATCCGAGCATTCAAGCTCGGCACGAGCATGTTCGCCTCATCTCTAGTGGTGGTAATAATCTTTTATGTAGTGATCTCCCCCTAGTGGGGGTGTATAAATCTAATGTAGTGATCTCCTCCTAGTGTGGTGTATAAATGTGTATGTAGTTATCTCCCCTAGTGGTGGATAATGTGTATTATGAGCTCCCCCCTAGTGTGGTGTATATCTTTATGTAGTGATCTCCTCCTATGGGGGTGTATAGTGTATTTAGTGATCTCCTCCCTAGTGGTGGTGTAATATGTGTATGTAGTGAGCTCTCCTAGTGGTGGTGTATACTGTGTATGTAGTGATCTCCTCCTAGTGGTGTGTATAATGTGTATGTTAGTGATCCCTCCTAGTGGTGGTGTATAATGTGTATGTAGTGATTTCTCCTCCTAGTGTGTGTATAATGTGTATGTATGGGGAAGCTCCTCCTAAGTGGTGGTGTATCATCTGTATGTAGTGATCTCCGCCAAGTGTGGTGTATCATTGTATTAGTGAGCTCCCCCCTAGTGGTGGTGTATAATGTGGTATGTAGTGATCTCCTCCTAGTGGTGGGTGTATAATGTGTATGTAAAGTGCGCTCCCCCCCTAGTGGGTGTATACTGTGTATGTAAGTGAGCTCCCCCTAGTGGTGGTGTACTAATCGGTAATGTAGTGAATCTCCTCCTAGTGGTGTGATAATCTGATGTAGTGTCTTCTCCTATTGTGGTTGTATAATGTTGTATGTAAGTGATCTCCTCCTAGTGTGGTGTTAATGTGTATGTATGGATCTCCTCACTAGTTGGGTGTTTTGTATAATGTGTATGTAGTGATCTCCTCCTAGTGGTGGTGTATAATGGTTGGAGTGATCTCCTCCTAGTGTGGTTGTATAGTGAGTAGGGATCTCCCCCTATTGGGTGGTGTATATCTGTATGGTAGTGAGCTCCCCTAGTGGTTGTATAGTGTATGTTGAGGCTCCCCCTACGGGGTGGTGTATAATCTGTATTGTAGTGATCTCCTCCTAGTGGGGTGTATAATCTGTAATGTAGTGATCCCCCCTAGTGGGGTGATAATTTGTATGTAGTGATCTCCCCTAGTGGTGGTGATCATGGTGTAATGTATGATCTCCCTCCCCCTAGTGGTTGTTTATAATCTGTATCTATTGCTCTCCCCCCTAGTGGTGGGGGTATATGTGTATGTAGTTGATCTCCCCCTAGTGGTGGTGTATAATAGTGTATGTAGTGAGCTCCTCCTAGTGGTGTATAATGTGTATGTAGTGACTCCCCCTAGTGGTGGTGTATAATCTGTATGTAGTGGATCTCCTCCTAGTGGTGTTGTTATATCTGTATGTAGTGATCCCCCGAGTGGTGGTGTATAAATGTGGATGTTAGTGAGCTCCCCCTGTGGGGGTGTAATCACCTGTATGTAGTGAGCTCCCCCTATTGGTGTGTATAATCTGTATGTTAGTGATCTCCCCCTATGTGGTGGTGTATAATCTGTTGTTAGTGAGCTCCCCTATTGGTGGTGTATCATCTGTATGTAATGATCTTTTCCCCCTGTGGTGGTGTAAATCGTAAGGTAGTATCTCCTCCTAGTGTGGTGTATCATGTGTATGTAGTGCTCTCCTCCCCCGTCAGTGGGTGGTGTAGTATAATCTGTATGTAGTGATCTCAATCCTAGTGCTGTGGTATAATGTGTATGTAGTGATCCCCCCTATGGTGGTGTATATCCGTATGTAGTGATCTCCCCCTAGTGGTGGTGTAAATCTGTATGTTATTTGAGCTCTTCCTATGGTGGTGTATAATCTGTATGTCTGATCTCCCCCTAGTGGTGGTGTATAATGTGTATGTATGGTCTCCTCCTAGTGTGTGTGTATAAATGTGTATGTTTGATCTCCCCCTAGGTGTGGTGTATAATGTGTATGTATGATCTCCCCCTATTGGTGGTGTATTAATGTGTATGTAGTGAGCTCCCCCTAGTGTGGTGTATAATGTGTATGTGTTGAGCTCCCCCTAGTGGTGGTGTGATAAACTGTATATGTATTGCATTTGTGGTATTTATTAAGCTCCTCCTATTAGTGGCATCTCCATGATGACCTGTGGTCTGACTATTCTCTCAGGGGTGTGTACTGCGGGTATCAGATCTTTCCCTGACTTTGTCAGTTCCTCTGCTGCGGCTGGATACATTGTGACCCCTTGTAGTTCTGAAATTCCTTCCCCTCCAGTCCGTCGCTCTGTGTAATAAGGCTTCTCTATATCATCCCGCTCTCTGATTACCCTTCCTGTCACCCCCCTGCCTTCCCGGTCCCGCCGTTTTTCCTTTTCAATTGGTTGGTTAAAGTTTCATCAGTGTCTCTATGCAAAATCCGCAAACTGCCAGAAAATCCCAGAATAATAGAAAAAATCCACATTCATACTTACGAAAGAGCCGGACATTGCCCGGGCCAGGCGATCCGCCTCCAGCCAGGGATTACAGTAATGTGATTTCTCCCATACTCCTTAAAAACAGAAACATTCCAAAATATGTCAAAAAAGAACCTTTTATGCTTTACAACTATCACTGAAACCTCCTAATAGCCAACATCCTCCCCCAGTCCCCCGAGCTTTACACAATGACCACCAGCAGCGAATAGCGAGTGCTCCTTAGTGCTGAGCTGTTGTAAGGTGTGTTGTGGTGTTCGCTGAGTCTCCGAAACACCTGGGTTAGGTTGGTAACTGCAGTATCCAGGGATCAGACGGAGGCAATGCTGTCCAAATCGACTCACGGTTCTTTATTGAATCAACAGCTGACAGGCAACGCAAACGATAACATGCAGATCTAGTACTTGGAGTTCTTGGAGAGGGGTCCTCATGGATAGTGCACAGCCTGTAGTAGATGCAGCCTGGTAGTTAGATGCAGCTGTAGATGAGCTGTGTCCAAACTGTGGAAGCTGCAGTTCTGTGGTTATAGAGTCTACTGACTGTCCTGGGGTTGCTTTCTGTCACAGCACTAAAGGTGTTCTCCAAACGAACTCTCTTTATCACTCTGTCCTGTGCTAAAGACTCTTGTGAAATACCATGGGGTCCTAGAGGCCGTGCTCACTCCTGGTCAGGTGGTAGTACTTCTGTACAATCAGCAGGAGTCTTTCATGAGGAGGATTTGGGGCTCTCCACGAGGTGCAGACACTCGTCCCTTTGGTAACATCACATGGGTAGCTGGAGAGGCAGTAGGTCCACCAGGGACAGCCCGTGCAGACCAGTCTTTCCGTCACCCCAGCCAGGGGTATGTCGTGCATGACTAGCCCCCGGGTCACGCCGCAACGCAAGCCAGTCCCATGAAGGGTCTCGAACTGGCTGGGCAGAGTCCCACTATCATTCTTTAGGGCTTCAAGGAACTCTTGTTCCTCAGCAGGGATAGAGTCTGGGACCAGACATGTTGTTGATGACCTTTTACTCCAGCAAGAACAACACCTGGTTCTGGCTAAATAGGGTGCGGAAGTATTCTTTCGCCAGGGGCGATCAAACTACTTCGCTTCCCAGTATGTTGTAGAAGGCCTTATTTCTTCCCACACAGAGCTAGCAGGCGGGGATTGCGCATTCACACGATGGCGGAGCTTGGTGAACAGCCTGGGTTTCCACCAGTCCCAGGCAGTCGATAGTGCCAGTATAAGGCAATATGTATATATCCTGTTCGTGACGCCACTGCAAACATTCCACATGGGGCCTAGCCTTTTTTCATTTGAGCCTGAGGCATCCCCCAGAACACCAGACTAGCTGTGTGGGTTAGGCCTAGGGGGCGCTGATTCACCGTGCTTGGTATGGGGACCGAGGGCTTGTCCTACCGCCTGGTCGGTCTCCAGCAGTTTGGTGTGTGTAAGACATATGGAGGGGAGGCTGATTCTGTTCTCCCTGTGGCAACCCAAGGTCCTGTAATATAAGTCCCTGGCTAATGGTGGGGAGCCCGTGGTGGTTAACACCCTATCCAGGGATCAACGGAGTCAACGTTGTGCAAATCAACTCATGGTTCTTTATATTAACAACAGGTAGCAGTCAACGGGCCTAAAACTCCAAGCAGCAGTCTGTACTGTACTGGTTGTGAGAGTGGTCCGTATGAATAAGGCACCAACCGGTGTAGATGCTGGGATAATTTGAGATTGAACTTAACCCAGAGCTGCACTTCACAGTTTGGACAGAGTCCCCTCTGACTCTAGTGATTTGACAGAAACCAGGTGTAGCAACACACGGACGCTCTTTCACGGCCGCAACCATATACCAAGAACCGTGCTCCCCCCTGCACACCGGATTTTATACTCCCCCCCCGATCAGTTGGTATCATCTCTCCAATCGCACTCATTCACAATACAGGCACAAATTTAACGGTTTAAGATGTTAATATTGCCTTTCCAGGCAGAGGCTGCAGCTGCTTTTATTTACCACCGGTCTCCCTGCTTATCCCTTGGGCAGTTGATCAAGCTCACCAGGATGGATCCCTGACGGTAGAGGCCTTATTGACACCACCACCCCGGCGTTGGCAGGGGTGTTGCACATCTCATGGCTCCCGATTGCTGAGCACCTCTGTGAGTACGAGGAATCTGGAAAGGGGCGCGGAGGAGCTCAAGGGGGTGCGCTCTCTGGAGTAATGAGAGGCTAGGGCACGGGGAGGACCCTCTCTCCTTAGTGTCCTTAGTCTGTTCTCTCCCTCCTGGTGAAGGTGCGCTCTCTGGAGTATGAGAGGCTGGCACGGGGAGGGCTCTCTCCTTATGGGCCCCTTAGCTTCCATCTCCCTCCTGGTTGAAGTTGTGCGGGCTCCTCTGGATTATTAAGAGGCATGGGCACGGTGACGGCCTCTCTCCTTATTGCCTCATTAGTCTTGTCCTCTCCCCTGGTGACGGTGCTCTTCTGGAGATGAGAGGCTGGGCACGGGTAGAGGGGCCTCTCTCCTTAGTGTCCCTTAGTCTGTCCTCTCCCTCCTGGTTGAAGGTTTGCTCTCTGAGAATTAGAGGCTGGCACGGGATGGCCTCTCTCCTTAGTGTCCCTTATCCTGTTCTCTTCCTCCCCTCCTGGTGAAGGTGTCGCTCTTGGAGTATAGAGGCTGGGCACGGGGTAGCGGCCTCTCTCCTTAGTGTCCCTTAGTCTTGTCCTCTCCCTCCTGGTGAAGGTGCCTCTCTGGAGTCTGATAGGCTGGCACGGACGGCCTCATCTTATGTCCCTTAGTCGTCCTCTCCTCCGGTGAAGGTTCGCTCTCTGGAGTATGAGAGTGGCTGGGCACGGGGAGGGCCTCTCCTCCTGTGTCTCCTTAGTCTGTCCTCTCCCTCCTGGTGAAGGTGCGCTCTCTGGAGTAATGAGGGGCTGGGCTACGGAGGACCTCGCTCCTTATTGTCCCTTAGTCTGTCCTCTCCTCCTGGTGAAGGTGCGCTCTCTGGAGTATGAGAGGCTGGCACGGGATGGCCTCTCTCCTTAGTGTCCCTTAGTTCTGTCCTCTCCTCCTGGTGAAGGTGCGCTCTCTGGAGTATGATAGGCTGGGCACGGGAGGGCCTCTCTCCCTTATTGGTCCCTAGTCTGTCCTCTCCCTCCTGGTGAAGGTGGCGCTCTCCTGGAGTATGAGAGGCTGGGCACGGGAGGGAGGCCCTCTCCTTTGGAGGGGTTCTCCTTTAGTGTCCCTTAGTCTGTCATCTCCTCTCTGGTGTTGGCTGATGCTGTCAACTGTAGATTTTTTTTTGTGTTCTGGGCATGTAGTGAGTTGGGCTTGCAGGGGCGCCGAACAGGGCTTTATGTGGTTTGTTATGCTTATATATGATTTCTTGTATATACTGTATATATGTGGGTGGGGGGTTTAGTTAGGTTGGTAGTGAGATGAATGGGGATTCTTTTCTGGACTATTGTCTAACATCTAAAAAGTTCTTGGTAAGTTGTCCAGACCAGTGTCAAATGTCTGGGGGGGGGGGGGGGGGGGGGAGGTTTTATTTCTTTATATGCAACTTATGGTTTGGTGCTTGTATATGGTGTGGGAGGGGTTATAGGGTGGGGCGTGATTAGTTGGTTTTCTGTCATTGTGGGGCCGGGTCTGGAGTATAATTTTCTGGTGCTGTTTTATTATTATTTTATGTATTTTCTAGGTCTCAATGGGTCGGGGCCATTAGGTACATCCACTCATGATAGGGGCGGATTAGCAATTTATCTATACGGTAGGTTTCTTTGGACAGGATTTGTTCCGTATTTTACCTTGTTTGCTTTGTCTTTATGGGATTCTGTAGAAATAATGTGAATGATGTATTTTAGAGTTTTATGCCTCGATCTTCTGATGCTGAGAAATGCAGTTTTGTTGGTCAGAAGCCAAAACATCAAATCTCTACATGTGAAGTTATAAGAGCAAAGCAAAGATCGAGGAAACCGAGAGAATATTAGGAGTAATCTTAGCGGCGCTTTATCAGGAGATGCTGGAATCTTTAGATCTTTAGTCTTAGACTGTACCCATGATTAGGCTTAGATACACAGCTCAGCAGTCGTATCCACATGATTAGGATTAGATACCCCAGCATCAGTAATCACACAGGATAGCATTAGATACACAAGCAGTCAGTATCACACGGATAGGATTCATACACAGCATTTTCAGTTCAGTACACACAGGATAGCATTAGATACACAGCCAGTCAGTATCACAACACCAGGATAGGATTAGATACCCAGCTCATAGTCAGTATCACACTGATTAGGAGGAGAACACCAGCATTCAGTATCACACAGATAGCATTTAGATCCCAGCAGTCATATCACACAGATAGGATTAAGATACACAGCATCATCAGTCAGTATCACACATTATTAGGATTAGATACACAGCAGTCAGTACAAACAGGATAAGCATTATACACAGCAATCAGTAAATCACACAGATTCGGATTAGATACACAGCTCATCAGTCAGTAATCCCACATGATTAGGATTGATACACAGCAGTCATTATCACACAGGATAGCATTATATACACAGCAATCAGTACACACAGGATAGGATTCGATACGACACTCATCAGTCAGGTATCACACATGAATTAGGATTAGATACACGCAGTCAGTATCACACAGATAGCAGTAGATACACAGCCGTCGTATCACCAGTATAGCATGATACACAGCAGTCAGTTATCAACACAGGATATATCATTAGAATAACACGCAGACTGTATCACACATGATAGCATAGATACACAGCTCAGCAGTTAGTATCACACAGGAAGGTTGGATACACACAACTGCAGGCACAACATGTATAGGATTAGATACACGACGCAGACTGCATCACACAGGATAGGATTAAGATACCCAGAGCAGACTCGCATCACACAGGATGGACAATTTTTAGATACACAGCAGACTCATACACAGGATAGGATTAGATACCCACAGACTGCATCACACAGGATAGATTAATACAACACAACTGCATCATTCAATCACACAGGAATAGGATTAGTATACACAGCAGACTGTTGTCACACAGGATAGAATTAGATACAATCAGCTCAGTCATCAGTATCACACAGGATGGTATTAGATACACAGCTCATCAGTCAGTATCACACAGGAGTAGGAGTAGATACCACAGCAACTGTATCACACTGACCCTACCTCATTCCTCCTCCGATTCCTCGTATCAGTCAGTGGGGTCCTGCTACCCCACCCCTCCGGGTGGTTTTGGCGCTCGCCTCAGTTTTGGGCAGCCATGTAATTGATTGTTTTGGATTTTGTCATAAAAGAGGAATAAATCCTGCAGATAATTGAATGAGGCGGCGATGGGCGGAATTGACAAGCAGCAAAGTTGGGTTTTAGTCCAGCAGACCGCACAACAATGTCCAGCAGAGCCGCCCAGCCCCTTCGCCGTGGACCACAAGGTCCAGGCAGAGCCGCCCAGCCCCCGCCGTGGCACAACAATGTCGCAGCAAAACCGCGCCTCCCGCCGGGGGCACAACAAGTCCAGCAGAGCTTCCCACCCCTGCCGGTGGCACAACAAGGTCCAGCAGGACGCCGCATCCCCGCACCGTGGCACTACAGTCCAGCATGCCGCCCAGCCCCTGCGTGGCCTACAAGTCTCATACCAGAGCCGCCCAAGCCCCACGCCGTGGCACTACAAGTCCCGCATAGCCCCGCCCAGCCCCTTACACTATAAAAAGTGTCCGGTGAGTGTATATATTACCGATATACATCGTGGCTTGGATGAATACACTCACCTCGCACGTTATTAGGTTCACCATGCTAGTAACTGGTGGCCCCCTTTTGCCTTCAGCCTGCCTCAATCTTCGTGGCATAGATCGCACTGTGCTGGAAGCTCCTCAGAGATTGTGCTCCATATGACATGATGGCATCACACAGTTGCCGCAATTTGTCGGCTGCACATCATGATGCGAATCTCCTCCCGTTCCACCACATCCCAAAGATGCTCTATTTGGATGAGATCTGGTGACCTGTGGAGCCATTTGTGTCCAGTGACCTCATTTGGTCATGTTTCAGAAACCAGTCGGAGATGCTTCCAGCTTTATGACATGGCGCTTCTCATGCTGAAAGTACCATCAGATTTACAGGGTACATTGTGTCTCTAAAGGGATTGGACATGGTCAGTCAACAATACTCAGGTAGGCTGTGCTTTACCAAGGGGCCCAAAGACACCATGACACCACCACCACCAGCCTGAGCGCGCTGATACAGGCAGGATGGATCCATGACACACACGCACCATCCTGAGCCGCTGAGACATGCGGATGGATCCATGACACACCACCCACAGCCTGACCCCGCTGATACAGCAGGATGGATCCATGACAACCACCACCACCACCTGACCCGCTATCACGCAGGATGGATCCATGAAACCACCACACCACCCCATCCTGACCCACCGCTTATACAATGCAGGATGGATCCATGACACCACCACCACCAGCCTGACCCGCTGATACAATGCAGGATGGATCCATGACACCACCACCACCAGCCTGACCCGCTATACAAGGCATGATGTATCCTGACATCAGCACCATCCACCTGACCCGCTGATACAGGGCTGAATGATCCATGACCCACCACCCACGCAGCCTGGCCGCTTATACAAGTGCAGGTGGATCCATGACAACACCACCACCATCCTGAGCCCTGATACAATGCGGATGGAGCCATGGCAACCACCACCACCAGCTGAGCCGCTGATACAGGCATGGATGGATGCCATTACACCACCACCACCTGCTGACCCCGCTGATACAATGCAGGATGGATCCATGAAACAGACAACCCACCACCACCAGCTGACCTCCGCTGATACAAGGCAGGATGGATCCATGACACCACCACCACCACCAGCCAGCCTGACCCCTGATACAATGCAGGATGGATCCTTACACCCACCCAACCACCAGCTGACCCGCTGATACAAGGCAGGAAGATCCATGACACCACCACCACCAGCCTGACCTGAGCCGCTGATACCAGGCCGGATGGATCCATGAACACCACCACCACTCAGCCTGACCCGCTGATACAAGTAAGGATGATCCATGACACCCACCACCAGCGTCCTGCCACCTTGATACAAGGCGGATTGATCCATGACACCATCCACTCAAACCCACCTGAGCCCGCTGATACAAGCAGGATGATCCATGACACCACACCCACCAGCCTAGCCGCTGTACAAGGCAGGATGGATCCTGACAGCCAGCGAACCAACCAGCCTACCCTCGATACAAGGCAGGATGATCCATGACAACCACACCACCACCACCTAGCCCGCTGAATACAAGGCAGGATGGATCCATGACACCACACCACCAGCCTGACCCGCTGATACAAGGCATGGGGATGGATCATGACACCGCCAACCGACCAGCTGAGCCGCTGAGAAATGCATGGATTGTATCCATACACCACCACCACCATCCTACCCCTGATACAAGGCCGGATGGATCCATGACATCCACCACCACCAGCCTGACCCCTGATACAAGGCAGATGGATCCATGACCACACGCACACCAGCCTTAACCCTCTGATCAAGGCAGATGGCATCCATGACAACCACCACCCACTCCCATCCTGACCCCTGATAACCAAGGCAGGATGGATCCATGACACCACTCACCCCCGCCTGACCCGTTAGATACATAGGCTAAGATGGCAAACCATGTTTCATGTTTGTTTGCAGCCATCAATCTGAAAACCCTACCATCAAGCTAGTGTTGGCAGCATGAAGACTCGAGACTCATCACCGACCAGGCAAAGTTTTTCCAATCTGGTCTAAGCTGTCCAATTTCGATGAGCTTGTGCAAATGTAGCCCCCCCCCCTCAGTTTCTGTTCTTAGCTGAAAGTGAGTGGCACCCGGGCCGTGTGGTCTTCTGTTGCTGTAGCCCATCGTCTCAACAGTGCGACTACTGTGCGTTCAGGAGATGCTCTTCTTGGCTACCTTGGTTTGTCAACTGGGTGGCGATTTGGTCAACTGTTGCCCCTTGCTATCACCTCGAACCAGTCTGCGGCCCATTCCCTCTGACACTGGTCACACAAGCATTTCTCCCACAGAATACTGACGCTCACGGATTGTTTTTTCTTTTTCGGACCATTCTTCTGTAAACCCTACGAGGATGGTTGTGCTTGAAATACCATCGTCAAGTTTCTAAATACTAGAACCACCTCACAACACCATGCCACGTTCAAACGGCCTCAAATCCACCATTTCGTCCCCAATACTGCTGCTCGGTTGATTTTTGACACTGCAGTGAGAATGGTCCGGTCCATGTGTTACATGCCTAAATGCACGTACGCCATGTGATGGCTGCATTGAAATTAAGTGGTTAACGAGCAGTTGGACAGGTGTACCTAATAAAGTGGCCGTGAGTGTATATTACACTATATACTGGGGCTCGTATAATTACACATAACACCGGGGCTCCCGTTCAACATTACAGCTAATATACAACCGTGTCCTACGTATATTCACATATACACGCGGGGCTCCGTTCTACATGTACACTATATACAAACACCGGCAACCGGGCGTCGTAATATTACACTATTACACCGGGGCTCGATCTTAACACTATTACAAAAACCGGGGCTCGTATATTAACACTATATACACCGGGGCTCGTATTTACACTATATACAACAATACCCCGGGTCTGTATATTACAACTATTACACCGGCTCGTATATTACCTATAATACACCGGGGCTCGTATATTACACTATACACCGTGGGCTCGTATATTACACTATTACAACCCCGGGGCTCGTATATTACCTATATACACACAAACACACCGGGGCTCGTATATTACATCTATATACACCGGGGCTCATATATACACTATATACACGCGGGGCTCATATATACACTAGATACAAAATACACCGGGGCTCATATATTACACTATATACACACCGGGGCTCACATATATACATTACACTATATACACCAGGCTCATATTTAACCACTATATACAACCGGGGGCTCATATATTACCCTATATACACCGGGGCTCATATATTAGCACTATATAACACCGTGGGCTTCATATATTACACTATATACACCGGCTCATATTTACACTATATACACCGGGGCTCATATATGCACTATATACCACACCGGGGGTCGTATATTACACTATATACCCGGGGTCGTATATTACACATATACCCGGGGCTCGTATATTACACTATATACCGGGGCTCATATATTACACTATTACTGGGGCTCGTATATTACACTATATACACCCGGAGCTCGTTCATACTTAACACTATATACACCGGGCTCGTATATTCCACTATAACACCTGGGCTCGTATATTAACACTAGAATACACCGTGGCTCGTATATACACATATCCACAACCGTGGGTCGTATATTACACTAGATACAACACCGGGCTCGTATATTACACTATATACCCGGGGCTCTTATATTACACCTATATACACAACCGGGGCTCGTATATTATCACATATACACCGGGCTCGTATTTACCTATATACACCGTGGCTCGTATATTACATATATACAACGCGGGCTCCGTATATTCACTATATACCCGGGGCTCGTAGATACACTATATACACCGGGGCTTCGTATTTACACATATAAAAACACCGGTGGGCTCGTATATTACACTATATACAACACCGGGTGCTCTTATATTACACTTTACACACATACACCGGGGCTCATATATTAGCCTATATAACCGGGGCTCATATATTACACTATATACACCGGGGGGCTCACTATATTAACACGATATAAACACCGGGGCGATATATTAACACTATATACCCGGGGCTCATATATTACCTATATAACATACCGGGGCTCATATATATTCACACCTATATAACACCGGGGCTCGTATATTACACTATATACACCGGGGCTCGTTATTACACCTATTACACCGGGGCTCGTATATTACCGATATACACCTGGGCTCATATATTACACTATATACACCGGGGCTCATATATTACACTATATACACAACCCTGGGCTCATATTACGCTAGAACAATACACCGGGGCTCATATATTACACTCTTACACCGGGCTCATATATTACACTATATTACACAAACGGGGCTCATATATTACACTATATACAATACACCGGGGCTCGTATTTCACTATATACACCGGGGCTCGTATTTACACTATATACAAACCGGAGGCTCAATATATTCACTATATACACCGTGGGCTCATATATACACGATAGCACCGGGCTCATATATTACACTATATACAACCGGGGCTCATATATTACACTATATACCCACCGGGGCTCTAATATTACACTAATATACCACGGGCTCATATATACCTATATACCAACCGGGCCTGCATATATCACACTATATACACCGGGGCTCATATATTACACTATATACCGGGGCTCGTATATTACACTATATACACCGGGGCTCGTATATTACACTATATACACCGGGGCTCGTATATTACACTATATACACCGGGGCTCGTATATTACACTATATACACCGGGGCTCATATATTTACACTATATACACGCGGGGCTCGTATATATATATTACACTATATACAACAACCCGGGGCTCCATATTACACTATATAACCGGGCTCATATATTACAACTATCTACAAACCGTGCTCGTAATATACACTATAAAATACGGGGTCGATATGACACTATATACCCGTGGTCGTAATATATTACACTATATACACCGGGGCTCGTATATTACACTATATACCGGGGGTCGTATATTACACTATATACACCGGGGCTCATATATTACACTATATAACCAGGGGTCTTATACGAGTCGGCTTCCCCGCATTGCCGCCCTCCCCACACACTTTACTACTGAGAGTATACAAGGACGGACATTGACAAACATTTACATTTATATTTTCCCAATTAAACCTTGTAATTGTCTCCATTCTCGGCCGCTCGCGGTCCTGCAATTTTCATTAATGACTTTTCTTACTAACGACATAATTGTATATTCCAGAAAACCAAACAGCAGCTGGCGGCAGCACTCCGCATGCCACCAGGGGCTGAGACGTGTGTAGGCGGGGCCAGTTGTAGAGGTGTGGCCCTATAAAAGGGAGTGTGCTGGGCGGGACCATTATTCCAGTGAACAATGAGGGTCCTGAAATGTACACCACCCCCCACCGGAGCCTACACGGCACATACACACCCCCCACCGGAACCTACACGGCACGTACACCACCCCCCCACCGGAGCCTACACTCACGTACACCACCCCACCGGAGCCTACACGTCACGTACACCACCCCCCACCGAGCCTACACAGCACGTACACCCCCCCCCCCCCCTGGGGCCTACACGGCAATGTACATCCACGCACCCCCACACCGGACCTCAAGTCACTTACAACACCCCCCACTCCCCGGAGCCTACCCGGACGTCACTCCCCCCCCCCACTGTAGCCTACACGGCATGTACAACACCACCCCCCACCTGAGCCTACCGTCACGTACAACCCACCCACCGGAGCCTACACGGCACGTACACCCCCCCGCCCACTGGAGCTCACGGCATGTACACCACCCCCCCCCTGGAGCCATACACGTCACGTACACCACCTCCCCCCCCGGAGCCTACACGGCACGTACACCACCCCCCCCGGAGCCCTAACACACGGCATGACACGCACCCCCCCCGTAGCCTACACAGCACTACAACCACGCCCCCACAACCGGAGCATCCACAGCACATACCACAGCCAGCCCCCCCCCCACCCACCGAGCCTATCACGGCACGTACCCCCCCCCACCGGAGCCTACACAGCACATACACGACCCACCGGAGCCTACACAGCACGTACACCACCCCCCACCCCACCAGAGCTTACATTGCACGTACAAACAACACCACCCCCCACTGGAGCCTACACGGCACGTATCAACAACTCCCCCCCCCCCCCAACCCGAGCTTACATGGCACGTACAACCACCCACCCACCGGAGCCTACACAGCACATACACCCCCCACCGTTAGCCTACACAGCATATAACCACCACCCCCCACCAGAGCTTACAATGGCACGTACACCAACCCCCACCGGAGCCTACACAGCACATCACCCCCCCCACCGGAGCCTACACGGCACGTACACCCCCCCACCCCACCAGAGTTTCTTCCATGGCACGTACTAACCACCCCCCACCGAGCCCTACACGCCCTATACACCCCTCCCTCTAACCAGACTTTACATTGCACGTACACCACCCTCCCACCGGGCCTACACAGCCATACACCCCCCGGAGCCTACACGCATGTACACCACCCCCCACCAGAGCCTACATGGCACTGTACACCACCCCCCCACCGAGGCCTTTTCTTGGGGCGCTGTAGGCAACCGGGCCCAGAATACCGGAGTGGCTTGTGGGTGCGGCTAGCATGCTGATGTCATGGTGCTTGGTCTGGGGACTGGGAGGACGTGTCCTACAGCCTGGCCAGCTCTCCAGCGAGGTGGTGTTGGCAAGAAATATGGAGGGAGAGGCGGATGTACTGGTTCTCCCTCCCCCCCCTGGGCAACCCACCCCTGAGTTTCGGTAAGATGGTCCCTGGTAATTGATGGGGAGCCCGTGGTGGTTAACCGCCGTAGCCAGGGATCATCCGGCGGAAACGTTGTTGCAAATCAACTCACGTTCTTTATTGACACAACAGGAATGTGCAACATTAGCAGCAGATTCAGCAGAGCTGGTGGTAGATGTCTGGTCCGCAGGAAGGTAGTACACAGTCTGGTTTACCTTCAGGCGGGGCTGGTAATTCAAGCCACATCCAGACGTGGACCTCTGCCCAGGGGCTTAGTCTCCCGATTGCCCAAGGTGTCAGGCCAGCTCCCAAGACACCCTCTGCGCCTGGTATTATGACACAGCAGGTGCTGCACTCTCCTCTGCTCACTCAAACCATGTGCCTCCCACCCGGACCAGTGGTGTTATACTCCCCTATTGAGGTGGCAGCACTTCTCCAACCAGCTTCCAGCTTATTTTCCAATAAGAACACAGCATATCATTGGTTAAAGGCAATGGATATGTTAACCGTTTCCCTCCCAGGTAGTGGTTCCAGCTGTAATAACAAAGTTCCCCACTTTTGGAGACCTAGAGAGATGATCATGGAGAGGGGCTATTCACAACAACTACCTACCCTATGCATCGGCAGGGTTGTTGCAAAACCGTCAGGCCCCCCTCTCTGTAGTGGGGCGCCTCCATAGAATTGTCCACCAAGAGGTGTCCTGGGAGCATGATGGCGGCTCTGCCTGTGTAACGGCTCGCTGGTACGGGTCGCCTTACAGACTTTATACTCTTGCAGTGTCCTTCGGGTGAAGTGTCACCACTTGCTAAACCTGCACTTTGTGTAGATCCCATTGGAAGTTGGCCTTTAAGAACATGTTCTTTACCCTTATGATATTTCCTCCCTTAGTGGGGACGTATGTTGCCGGCCCTGTTGGACCGCTGCGGGGAGGTTTTACTACGGACCATGAGGAGGTCATAGAGCAGAGGCTTCCCGATTGAGGCTCGCCTCATTGCTCCGATGGGAAGTGTCGGCTGAGAGGTGCGCCCCCTGCTGCGTTATATACTGGAGTGATCAGTTACTTCCCCTCTCACATCCAACCTTATATAATATAGAAAGTGCAGTCGACTATATGGCGGTATTATGGGAGCTCTGTATGTGGCGGCGGCCATCGCTTGGTGCTGGCACAGTAATAACACGGGTGTATAGGGTATATTACTAACTGCTGCGTGCCCATAACCGGATGGGGAGTAGTTGACTGCGCTTGCCGCATAATATACAGATAGGTAGTAGTAGTACTATGCACTGTCTATATATACTTTTTTGCACTATTTTGACCTTCTGTAATGTCCCAGTTATTATACAACAAGTTCTGGGCAACATCTTCCCTACATATTACATGTAGCTGCAGCTCCTGGATCATCAAGATTCTGCTCACAGTAGTAAAGATCTCAGCATTAGTGATAAATCTGATGTAATTATAATCTACCTGCAGAGACTCCGGAGCAGATGGACTCATCATCCAAAATAGTCCCACACCCCGTCCTATCCCAACTCACATGTGCAACCATGCAAGACAGGTTTCTAATTCTACCACTGTACAAACTACTATAATGAACTGCCCCCTATGTACAAGAATATAACTCTATAATACCTGCCCTCTATGTCCAAGAATAAACTACTATAATACTGCCCCTATGTACAAGAATATAACTACTATACTACTCACCCCCCTATGTACAGGGATATACTACTATAAGACTTCCCCTATGTAGCAGGATCTAACTAACTATCATACTGCCCCTTTACAGGAATATGAACTCCATAATACCGTCCCCTATGTACAGAATATAAACCTATAATACTTACTGCCCCCTATGTACGGAATATAACTCCTATACATACTGCCCCCTATGTACAGGAATATAACCTACTATAATACTGCCCCCTAATGTACAGGAATAAATACTATAGAATCCTGCCCCCGATGTACAGGGAGATAACTACTAGAATACTGCCCCCTATGTACAAGAATATAACTACTATAACTGCCCCCCTATTGTACAGGAATATAACTACTATATACTGCCCCCTATGTACGGAATATACTACTATAATACTGCCTGCCCCTATACCGATTAACTACATAATACTGCCCCCTATGTACAATAATATAACTACTATAATACTTCTCCCTATGTACAGGAATATAACTACTATAATACTGCCCCCCTTGTACAGGATAAACCTACTATTAATACCTGCCCCCTATGTACAGGAATATATACTACTATAATACTGCCCCCTATGTAAAAAAACAGGATATAACTACTATAATACTGCCCCCTATGTACAGCAGAATATCACTACTAATACTGCTCCCTATGTCAGGAATATAACTACTATAATACTCCCCCTATTTATCAGGAATATAACTACTATAATCGCCCCCCTATGGACGGAATATAACTACTATAAGACTGCCCCCTATGTACAGGCAATATAACTACTATAATACTTGCCCCCGATGTACAAGAATATAACTACTATAATACTGCTCCCTATGTACAGGAATATAAACCTAACTATAATACTGCCCCCTAGGTACAGGATATTACTACTATAAATACTGCCCCCTATGTACAAGAATAATAACTACTATCCTACTGGCCCCCTATGTACAGTAATAGAACTACTATCATACTGACCCTATTGTACAGGTACATGATATAACTACTTAATACTGCCCCTATGTACAAGAATATAACTACTATAATATGGCCCCCTATGTACTAAGAATATAACTACTATAGATAGCTGCCCCTATTACAAGATATAACTACTATACGACTGCCCCCTATGTACAAGAATAACTACTATAATACTTGGGCCCCCTATGTACAGGATATAACTACTATAATACATGGCCCCCTATGTACCGGATATAACTACTATAAACTGCCCCCTATGTAGCAATGAATATAACGACTATAATACTGCCCCTATGACAGAATATAACTACTATAAAAATACTGCCCCCTAATGTACAGGAATAATAACTACTATAATAGCTTCCCTATGACAGGAATATAACTACTATAATTCTGCCCCTATGTACAGGAATATAACTACTCTATACTGCCCCTATGTACAGGAATATAATACTATAATACGTGCCCCTATGTACAAGGATATAACTACTATAATACTGGCCCCGTAATGTACAGCTAAACTACTATGAATACTGCCCCCTATGTCATGAATATAACACTATAATACTGCCGTTGGGGGGGGGGTCAATGGTTTAGAGGGGGGGTAGACGGGGGGGGGGAGAGGGGGGGGGGGATGTAAGGAGAAGTGAAAGGGGTGGGCATTGGATGAGGTGAGAGGGAGTAGGTGGGATGGGAGGGGGAAGAAGGGAGTTGGAGAGGGTGGGTGGGAGAGGAGTGGGATGGGGGGGGTCAGGGGGCGGAGAAACGATGGCGGTGGGGGAGGTCGGCGGCGGGGTGTAAGCAATGTGGAATAGGATGGACGAAAAGAAAGGCAGGGTGAGAGAGGGAGGGGGGAGATGAAGGAGGCTAAGGTGAGGTGCCCCTCTGTCCAGTTCTTCACTCCTATATACTGCTCCCTATGTACAGGAATATAACTACTATAATACTGCCCCCTATGTACATGAAGCTCTACTATAGATACTGGCCCCCTATTACAGGAATATAATACTATAATAATACTCCCCCTATGTCCAGGGATATAACTACTATATACTGCCCCCTATGTACAGGAATATACACTATATACCTGCGCTCTCTCTCTCTCTCCGGCAGGACGCTTCTGTAACGCGGGAACGGGCTTTGATGATTTACTGCCCTGCTGGCCTACAGAGTATATGGCTGTTCCTGGCACTTATGTGAATGTCTCCGGGCCTGCCCTTGTATCAATCGGTTCCCTGGCACATAAAGGTACTGATGATACGCTAAGTCCCATGCATGCTGTCTCAGGTGGGTAGCTATGGATATAAGTGGCAGCGACTTAACCCTTCATTTCAGGTTAAAAAAAGAAAACCTAAAAAATTCTGCTGATTTGAGGTATAAAGTGTAAGAGGCTGAAGGTTTCATCACCCAGACAGTGTCACACTTGGCAGGCGTTAGATAGCACGGGCTTATGATATCAACAGGCTCGAGCAGATTCTGGGGGGCTAATAACATCCTAAGAAGCCCTGTCCAGGGGGCTAGTCATTAGGCTGTCTCCTCTTGAGTGCCAGCTCTGGCTGTGCTTAGGAGGATTAGTCATATATGACGTAGGATTATACCATGAGCATCGCGGTCTAACATTTGGGGGTCCCGGGGGGCTCGTATAATGTGTGATATTTACAGGACGGTGACAGTGACGAGTCTGAGGAGGATTTATCCATCATCCGAGGAGGGGATCATTAGTGATAAGTACAGCCGAGGGGGACCCGAAATACTCAGTAATCTAGCCGGTTGAATTGTCTGATTCCATGGGCGACAGCAAGGGAAGGGTCATCGCGTATCACGGCGTGCGATGGCTTCAGATACAACACGGCTCATGTACTGCATCGCTCGCGTGGCGGGCTTATATACACGGCTCAGTACAGTATGCAGCCCCGCGTGCGAGTGCTTGGATAGGCACGGCGCAGAGCATTATGTATCCACGCGTGGCGAGGCGTAGATTCAAACACACGGCTCAGACGAGTATCGCCGGCGGCGTGCAAGGCTTAGTATACACGGCTCATGACATGATCCCACATCTCCCGCGCGTGCAAGGCTTAGTTATACACGGCTCCGATCAGTATCCGGCCTCGCGAGGCTTAGATAGAATATGAATGCACGCTTCAGACAGCATCACCGCTGCGAGGGCTATAGATTCAGCAACAACGTGCCTCAGACAGTATCATGCGCCTGCGAGGGCTTAGATACTTACGGCTTCAGTCATACATCAGTCATGTGCGAGGCGTAGATAGTCAAGCGGCTCATACAGTATCCCCGCTGGCGAGGGGCTATAGTAGATTAAGCAACGGCGGGTGGCAGACTTAGGATCCGGCGTGCGAGCTTAGTATACGAGCGGCTGTCATACAGTATCTCTCCGTGGTCGGAGGCTTAGATATCACAGGCTGCAGACAGTATCCCGGCATTTGAGGCTTAGATACACGGCTCGTACAGTATCCGATCCCCGGCGTGTGTAGGCTTAGATACAATCGGCTCAGACGTATCCGGCATCTCCCGCGTGCGAGGCTAGATACCGTGTCTCAGACAGTATCCCGCGTGGCGAGGCACATTAGATTACACGGCATCAGTCAACATCACATGTGCGAGGCTTAAGATAGCCAAATCTGGCTTAGACAGTATCACATAGTGTCGACGGGCTAGATACAATACACGGCTGTCTAACAGTATGCACAATGTGTGAGCTTAGATAGTACTCAACATTAGCAGCTCATACAGTAATCACATCGCGAGGCTTTTAGAGTACATCGGCTTCATGACAGTATGCACACATGTAATCCCCCTCTGCTCTCTACCAGCATAGCATTCATGCTTGCCAGGAGTACAGAATAAATCGCACTCCAGGTTGACTGCTGTAGTGTGCTTTCATTTTCCAAAATCCTTGATATCGGCTTTAGATATGGTAAATAGAACCAATTCCTAATCATTACTGGCATAACACGTATCATTGGTCACCGAACAGGCAGCTGCAAGAGCTATGGTACAGATAACTAGAAATCAGAACCAGAGCTCTCTGCAAAACATGGGAGACCAGATACCAGTCTCCCCTGTATCGTACATTAACATGCACCATTAAGCTTATGGTAAGATACGGAACCTTAAGCTCGAGGCTGCCGCGGCATAATTCTGGGAAGCTGAGAACCAAGGCTCCATCATAGACATGGTAGGTCATAGAACGCGCGAGCTGCCATTGCATTAGACATGGGAAGGCAGACCGAGCTTCCGCATGCATAACATGGGGACAAGACGCCGAGGCGCACTGTGTAGGGAAGTTCAGGATCTTTAAATTGTCATGAATTCAAGACGTTTGGTGGTCCAGGAAATGGTGCAGAAGCTGCTTCGCTCCCGCGTGAGCTCCGTGCACTTGTGCTTGGCTTGTATAGAGTACGCATGACTATCCCATAATCCTACACTGCCCATACATCCTCCATAGATCTGCTTACGCTGCCGCATCTACATCCTGCCATAGATCCCTACAACTGCCATACATAAAGCATGCCTCCATAGTATGCCGTCCACCTGCCCGATAGATTCCGTCATCTCGCTACAACTAGCCATACAATCCCCGTAGTATCGCCTCCACTCGCCCATTACATCCCCATAGTATCCTACAGCTGCCCATACCATTCGCTGCCCAGTAGTACTCGCTTACTACTGCCGGCATAACAATCCCCATAGATCGCCACAACTGCCCATACATTCCCGGCTACTAGATCTCCACACTGCCGCATAAATCCCTTCTATAGATCCTCACACTCGGGCCCATAATCCGCATACAGATCGCTACACTAGTCCTGGCCCATACGATACATCCTGGCCATATGATTTGCTACACTGCCCATGTTAACACTCCGCCATATAGATCCTACCGGCTTTCGCATCCACATCCGCCTATATATCCCACCTGCATCTCGCATACACTCCCATAGATCCCATCACTGCCCATACATCCCCCATAGAGTCCACATCATGCCGCATTGTGTCATACATGCCGTCCATAGCTCCTACACTGGCCTTATATCATCGCCGCATAGATCGACCTGGGGTCCCTGCTCCATACTCCGCGATATAACCCGAAAAACCCCTAGAATGCGGGCCAACCTTCTGGCCCATACATCTCCTGGCATAGATCCGCGGCTTTCAGCTGGCGCGCTTATACATCTAGCCCATAATCTCTCCACTAGTCCAATGGAGCATCCCCATTAGATATGAGGCGAACATGCTGCGTCGAGCATTGATGCTGGTTGGAGCTATTAGGGTCTCTGAAACTGACTGCGTGGCTCGGAGGCAATAGCTCGCTCCGCTTCAGAAAAATGGTCAGCTCTCCGCCGTTTTGGCTTTTATTGGCGGGCAGAAACAGTAGCCAATCTAGCAAGCCTAGGTAGACTCGCAAAACTCGCACCCAGCATGGACGGTACCCTTACACGTGGATGCGTGTGGTTGGAGCTGGCGTCAGATTAGGTGACGCCTGAGGTATAGACTAGGGGCCGCTGCCGCAGCTGCTCGATCATTCTGGTCTCTGGATGGCTGGCTAGGGAGAGAGTGCTGCTGTTGTGTCTATGGAAACGTGTAGGGCGTTCTATTAGCTTACTGTTAGGTCTAGAGTGAGTCTCAAAGAACCGCAAACAGCGCTTCTTAGGCTAATTCCAATAATCGTTTATACTTTTTTTTTGTTTCTTGTTGTTTGCTGATCTATCAAACCATATTGTGAGGATTTAGCAGTGGAGCTTGCTACCGTGTGTGTTTGCGCTTAGTGCGCACATATTCCATGCAAAGCCCGAAGTGGGAAAAATTTATAGGGGTGGATTTCATTAGGCACAGTCTGCCATTTTCTTTTTATTTTACGTTTATTTTTATAACTCAGCGTGCTCTCATCTGCATAGCAGTGTGCTTTCATACTTGGCTAGAAATAGCCATAGCAATAGGATAGGCATTTTTGTTTAAAAAACTCAAAAAAAAAAAAAAAACACAAAAAAAAGTAAAAAAAAATTGAAGTTATAACTCTCATTTAAAAATGTTTAAACCCGAGGGACTAGGGGAACGAGGACGGGTGACGTGGCGTCCAACTACTGCAGGGGTCAGAGGCCGGTCGCCTGGGTCGGGGTGAGACAACCACCTGCTATGAGGACAGGGGAAACGCCGCAGAGCTACACTCCTAGTGTTCATGTCTGAAGTTACTGGACTCGTGGTATAGGCACTGTTGAGGCCAGAACAGTGCGAACAGGGTGATGTCGTGGATTGCGACAATGCTTCGAGCATTTGTCCACCAGTCAGTCTTCCACGCAGTCCACCTGCTCTTCACCGAAATCGGCACTCCTCCAGCTCCTGCACCTCAGCCTCCTTCCCCCCGATCTGCCCCTCTCCAGGAAAATTTGGCATTTGAAACCGGCATACTCTTAGGAACTGTTTTCTGGACCCTTCACAGTCACAAACCACTTGTCCGGTTGCTGCTGAGCAATTTTCGCGATGCCCAGGTTTCCAACGCGTCACAGTCTGTGGGTGATGATGATTACTTCTTGAGGTAGTGAAGTGTGTTAAAGAGGTGTGCCGACGATGAGGAGACACGGTTGTCAGACAGTGGGGAAGTTGTTGCTCAGAGCAGGAAGCGAGGGGTAGCAGACTGAGGGATCGGAGGATGATGAGGTGACAGACCCAACTGGGTTGAGAGGCGGAGCTGTGAAACACAGTGGCTTCTGAGACGGAGAGGAGAGTCCTCGCACGCAGAAACAGGTTGGAAGAGGGCAGTGGTGGGCCATACGGAGAGGCAGGGCCAGAGGCGGTGCATCAGCGCATGTCTCACGGTAGGAAGCTCCGTGGCGAGGGGCTCTGCGGCGAGGGCTAGTATCTCAGAATCTGGAGTGTCTTTAAGGAAACACCGAATGGCCGAGGGCACATGTGCTGGCAACTTTGCCAATACGATGCTCAGGGGCATGGTATGTGCCCTTTCTTAAGATTAACAACCGTGACGCGACATGTTGTGCAAATTTGCCCGGTCGGCAGGGTCACTGACTCCTTAATAGCCTACCCAGTTGGCAGTTGATGTCACCCCACTCCATCGAGCATACAAGCACGTGCCTTCACCTCCGGCCGTGCTAGGCCTACCACACGGCTCCTTCCCGGGCCTTGTGTCAGGTGGCTGATGTCTAGCGCCCTTGTCCCAGGACCCTGCCACAAAAACGCGATCGCGATCCGTCGCTCTCACAGTCCGTCACGCCATCGGCGCTACCAGCGTTCAGCTCTCGGCATACTCGCTCAGTACGGCTGGAGGGAGGAACGCGAAATATATGTTGTCAGACCGACTTCCGCAACGCTCCAGCGTCTAATGCCCATGCTCGGCTTGAGTATGGCTCTGCTAGTGCTCCTGGAGATGCTGCCGCTGATAGGCTAGTAGAGACCGAGGCACTTTCGGCAAACCTCATGGGCGGCAGGCCGCCTCTGCGGTATTTATGTTCCCGCAGCCGCGCTCACTACTTTCCCGATTGTGCCGTCGCTGAGCCGCCCTGGTCAGTCCCGCACCAGACGTGTCGAGAAGCAATCATTCGACCTGTCTGGCCTGACCAACGGCCGTTTCTGACAAGGTCGCACCTGAACGGACAGCGTGGATCGAGTGCTGCCGCGGCTAGGGCCAGCTATATATCGCTGTACGGCATGCATTGGTTAACTTGGTGGGTAGGTTCTGGGGAGCGAGTACTGACCTCTGGACGGCTGGTCATTCATACTGTCCGACACCGTGCGCGAGGATTGTCAGGGGTGCGTACCTGGTCCAGTGTTTGAGGCCTACTATGGGTCCCTCCTCTCCTCCCACCGACCTCCTTCGCACCCTCTGCATCCTCGAACTAACATCTCGTGGGTTGGCACGGTCCGGGCCATGCGGTAAATTGTGAGCTTCTAGGCTACAGGCAGCAGTGCCGTTGCTAAGCGACGGGAGCAGCAGGCGGTGCTCAAACTGCTGAGGCCTAGAGCGTTACAAAAGGCACACCGCCAAGAGCTATTACAGGGATCCACGGCGCAGACTGATCTGTGGCTGGCACCGCTGAACCTTGAAGCCAGGATTGGTTGTGTGTGACAACGGCCGTAACCTGGTGGCGGCTCTGCAACTCGGCAGACTGACACATGTGCCATGCCTGGCCCATGTGTTAAATCTGATAGTCAGCGTTCCTCAAGACATACCCCCAAATCTGTCATATTGCTCAAGCAGAAGGGCGCCGATCTTGTGCCGCATTTCAGGAAGTCATGCATCGGATGTCTGGCACTCTGCAGGGCAGCGCAGCGCCGGGCCTGATCTCAACTGCCCGCTCACAACGGAGCTGTTGTGCGAAGTGCCGCACGAGGAGTGGAATTCACCAGTGACCATGTTATCCGTAGTTTCCCAGCAGCAGCCGAGGTCCGCCATTGTAGGACTGGGCCAGGATGTCAACTTCAGCCTAGAACTGTAGTGGCAGGTCAGTCATGCTTCGCTCGAAGCGACAATGAGGAGTGGACGTGGAGTCCTGAATATCTGTGCAGGTGCCATGAGTGAACTTTGAGGAGCTAACACTAGTGGTTCAGTGCGATCGCCGGTTCCATCGACAGCCCGCTACGCATCCCGCTGTATGGCCTGTTGAAAAAGCTGCTCGGATCATGGCATGAAGTCGGAGCTTGCGACTCGTCACGATAGAGAACGGGGGAGAAGTAAGAAGATTCCTGTTTTGATATGCCAAAGTCAGCCGGCTCAGGTGCTCCGTTCTTCTCAGCGGGGCGATAATTCCTGAGGATAGGTGGATGTGGAAGAGGATGAGGAGGGTTAAGAGGAGGTAAGAATGTGGGCGAGTACCTATGAAGAGTCGGACGGCAATTGTTCAGCTCCGATATTATTTCAGCGCTTCTTGCGCATCTGTTTACATTCCCCTCACCCGCCATATCCCAAACTTATAAGAACGCTACTACACTTGATCTTATACAAAAGGTTCTTAGAAGTGCTGTTTGGGGAGTAGCCTAGAGACAGGGGCTTGGATTGGCGAAAGCTCGCCTGGCAGCGGAGCGCCAGCTCCATCCCAAGATCCAACTAACATAGTTGCAGCACCTTTAATCTACTACTAGTTCACTGCCTCCATAATAATAATAATAATCTTTATTTATATAGCGTCATCATATTCTGTAAGTGCTGTTTGGGGAGTAGCCTAGAGACAGGGGCTTGGATTGGCGAAAGCTCGCCTGGCAGCGGAGCGCCAGCTCCATCCCAAGATCCAACTAACATAGTTGCAGCACCTTTAATCTACTACTAGTTCACTGCCTCCATAATAATAATAATAATAATCTTTATTTATATAGCGTCATCATATTCTGTAGCGCTTTACAAATCATAGGAAACAAATACAAATGTAATGTAACAGAGCACAACATTTGTATGGAACAACAGGAGTGAGGTCCCTGCTCGCCAGAGCTTACGGTTTATGAAGATGATGGGGTAACACGAGGTAAAAGAATATTTAATGGTCAAGCCATTCTTCTTAGGGAATAGAACAAAATATAATAAATGGAATTGCTGTCGCTTGAACCACTCAGCCGTCATCTTATATACCAGGTCCAGGGTGAATGGGACTGCAGAGAAGTCTGGTGCCTGTTGGTTGCTGGATAACAGATGGGAGGACGACACAGGACGGGTTAGTAGAAGAGTTAAAACTTCATGCAGTTAATGAGTGTTATAGGCTTGCCTAAAGAAATGGGTTTTAAGACTACGTTTGAAACTTTGGAGGTTAGGTATTAGTCTGATAGTCCGGGGCAGAGCATTCCATAGAATTGGTGCAGCTCTAGAGAAGTCTTGGAGACGCGAGTGGGAGGTCCGCACTAGGGTAGAGGTTAATCTAAGATCACTGGCGGATCTAAGAGCACGGGTTGGGCGATAGACTGAGATAAGAGAGGAGAGGTAGGGGGGTGCAGCATTATACAGAGCTTTATGGATGAGGGTTATTATTATTTTAAACTGTATTCGAAAGGAGACTGGCAGCCAGTGCAGCGACTGGCATGAACTGTAAGCATACATGGTCCCCTTATCAAACGAGCTGTGTCAGGCAGAATTTTGGCTAAAAATGGTAGCATTGAAAACGCCATCAAAAGTCGAACAAAATGATACCACCCACAGCTCCATACACAGAATTATGAAAAATTTATTGACAGAAATTTTTTTGTACAGGTTTTAATTTTTGTAAATGTATGAAAACATTATAAAACACATTTGGTGTCCCTGGGATCGTACTGACCAAAAGAATAAATTAGACATTTCATTTGGGACACACAGTGTAAGCCGTAAAATCCAAGCCCACAAGAAAAGGACTCAAGTGTCTGTTTCACAATTTTCATGGCGTGTCAAATTTTTTTTCCCGCTTCACAGTGCACGGCATGGAATATTAAATACCATAACTATGAAGTGCAATTTGTTACGCAGATCACAGCCCTGTATGTGTAAAAATAAAAAAAATTATATATTTTTGAAGGTGTGGAGTGAAAAATTTTAATGAAAAAACAGGATGAGGGGATGACACAAGAGCTTACAGTCTATGAGGATGAGGGAGGACGAAGAGCTTACAATCTATGAGGATGAGGGAGGACGAAGAGCTTACAGTCTATGAGGATGAGGGGGTTACACAAGAGCTTACAGTCTATGAGGATGAGGGAGGACGAAGAGCTTACAATCTATGAGGATGAGGGAGGACGAAGAGCTTACAGTCTATGGGAGGACGAAGAGCTTACAGTCTATGAGGATGAGGGGGACACAAGAGCTTACAGTCTATGAGGATGAGGGAGGACGAAGAGCTTACAATCTATGAGGATGAGGGAGGACGAAGAGCTTACAGTCTATGAGGATGAGGGGAATGGACAGTTACACAGCCATACATCAGCAGACAGAGGACAGTCCATGACAGTTACGAGACAGGCGGCAGTTGGAAACAGAGACAGTCAAAGAAACCGGTGTCAGAGTGTCAGGGATAGGGTCAGTGAACCCCTGGACCACCACGACGAGGACACTAGCCAACACAGGGACAGGAATTAAGAGGACACCCAGTCTTCATCCAGAGCCCGCCGCAAAGCAGGATGGTTTGGCTGCGGCGTGGTGCCACCAGGTCGTTCCTCGGTGCGGACTAACCGCCCATACAATATCGGGTGGCAGCCACAGTCGAGGTACAGGAACAGCAGACAATCTTGTGGTCGGATCAGGCAGAAGTCTCAAGGACACGGGGCAGAGAGGCAAGGTCAGGGTCAAGTCCAGGGGTCAACAACGGACAGAAAACGGGAACGCAGGGGGGAATATCTCTCAGAGGCATATAGCACAAAGAACGACGGGGTAGATGGGAGCAGCCGGTATTAAAACCTGAAGAAGTGGACCAGCGCCAAATCAGCGGTGCGCTGGCCCTTTAAAATCTTTGCAAGGAGACGGGCACGGTGCACGACAGGGACAGGGGGACAGTCAGAGACATAAAGGTCCAGATCAGAAAAGAGAAGGCGGAGACAGAGACAGTCAGAGAGGGGAGAGGAGAGGACAAATAAAAAAAATTTAAATATTTTTGTTAAAGCCACTTCTATTGGTATAGCTAGAGCATTATGAGTGTTATTTATTATTCACCAAAGGCCAATGCAAGGGAGGCTACAGCTAGTACCATATAACTGAAAATATGAGTGTTATGTAAAAACAATGAGGGATAAGCAACACACACTCAGATATTTATATAAATACTATAATATCGGTATATATACCCACAACAGTGGTGGAGACCGAAAAGAAGTATTCGCACACCTAGCACATGTTTCTGTCAGATAATGTACATCAGTTTTTCAAAAAAAATGATTTGTCAATCAGAGATTCTTTGGATTATTACCTTCATTTAATTTGTCTTCAATGGAAAACCACAAAACAGAATTGTCAAAAAGCCAAATTGGATTAATTCCACACCAAACAAAAAAAGTGGGGTGACACATTGAAAACATCATGTGATGCTTCTCGGATTTGTGTAATTAACAGCATTGTAACCTATCCATGTGGCACCTTAAAGTGGGGGCAATTAACAAGATCTACTTGCAGGTGACAGTTGAATAGAATTAAAGTTGAATTCTTAAGGAAGCATAGAAGCAATATCAGGCTACAAGACCACTCCCAAAGACTGAGTTCCTGTGTCTTACAGGGAGCAGTGTCATCAAGAGGGGTAAAGCCCATTGCACTGTGGCTAACCTCCAAGATATGGCGGAAAAGAAACTTGCTGAGAGATGGCAACACAAGATTGTGGAGATGGTGGAGAACCTCGACTAACGATCCTAACATGTTCAGCTGCCCTGCCGTCAGAGGGTGCAGCCGTGTCAACCCGTACTTGATTCATCCGGCGTCCGGACATATGAAAGGGACCTTGTATGGTAGGAATACGCATGGTCAAGGACCCCTTCTTACACAGAAACATTAAAAAACCAGTGCTGGAGTTTGACAAAAACTGACCTGTAGACAGCACTAAAACGTTTTTGGAGAGAATGTACGTTGGTCCGATGAGACAACGTTAGAGCATTTTGGGAAAATGGCATAAAACATAGAGGTTTACAGGAAAAAAGAGGCCGTCAAAGAAAGAGAAATGGTCCTACTAGTCAAAGATGGGAGTGTTCCAATGAGATTTGGGGTTGCTTCGTCTACGTTGCACTCTAGCCTACTGGAATGCTTGACCGTAGGGGGCAGTGGCCATAAATGAAGTTGAAGACTACAACAACTTTGCTGCCATAATGTAGGGACCCAGTGTGAGAAAGATGGGTCTCCCTCAGAATGAGCATGGGTTTCCAGCAGAAACAATGACCCAAAACCACACTTCAAAAAGCACCAAGAAATGTTTTTAGCGAAAGCACTGGAGACTTCTAAAGTGGGCCCAGAAATAAGTCCGACCTGAATCCCTAGAAATCACCTGTGTGAGAGATCGCAAAATGGCAGGTTGGACAAAACGCCCAACCTTTAAATTCAGGGACTGACGCAGTTGAGTGGTCCTCAAAAATTCCAGTCAGGCATGTAAGAAAACTCATTGATGGTGTACCGGCAGCGGTTGTTCACAGAATTTGTGATTGCAATCATTTTCTGGAAGAATAAACGATCATTCTCTGACGGAATACAGGGAGGTGCCAACTACTGTTGGCCACCAAGTGTATTTATAATCGAATGATATGCCAAACAGATACCTGTAGGACTAAGCCAAACAAATAAATATTTACCTGCAATGAATATACAGCACACAGCCATCGATCGCACATATAAACATACACAGCCAATGAATCTAAGCGCAGAAAATATGTATCAGCAATGAATCCCCTCACACTTAAAACCCATTAGTGTTTTATAGGACCTGAACCACAAAGGTCAGGCTTGTACGATAAATTTTAGTGGTGGAAAAAGGTTCCCCCCCGTTACCAAAAGCTTCATTAGAATAGCTCCCCCTCCCACTCCTCATTAACCCCTTGAGTTCGCCGACGATATAGCCTCTTTTTAAACAGTGCAACGTCGCCGAGAGTGACATTTAAATTGCTACAGTCACCATACTAGTTGGTGGCGGCCACCGGGCATCAGCTTTTGGAAAGGATTACGGCTCCCTGTCCAGCTCCATCGTTGTTTGTGTTATTAAATGCACAAGGCATATGATCAGTGTCAAAGCAAGTCACAGAAATCACAATAAGTTTGGTGGTGAATTATCCTCCTCTCGGGCCTATCCGGAGTTAGAATGGTAGCATGCTCATAACAGCGTTTTGACACGGCGAAAAATTGTGAGTTTTGTTTTATGTTGATTTATGACATTTTGCCCACCACTACACAGATCCCTTAGCCTACTTAAACTAAGGGTACAAGTGAATCCAAATGTGTTTTAGGACCGATTTTGAGTTGACTTTTCAAAAAAGTCGCAAATGAAGCTAAAATGCTCTCTATCTCCGGCATAGGAATTTTTACTTAGGAAATTTGTGGACTGAAAAATGAGGTATGTGAATTAGTAGAAAATCTGTAGCAGTATGAAATCTGGTCTGTAAGCCCCTTTTTGTCCTCTGAAAGCAGGTCAACAGTAACATTTTTACAACAAATATAAAAAATTTACATCGAAGAGATGTCAAAATATGAAGAAGAGGAGATCAGAGAAGTTTCATATGCAGCCGGAAAAAAATGTACGAAAACTGCGTGCTGGCTGCGATATAAAACATATGGCGAAATCTCTTTGAACCACAGTTACGAAGAGAGAAATTATTTTAAATAAAGTAATTGCTATGTGTATTTTCAGTTAAAAGCTCCCTACTTAAGGTTATTACATTTAGCATTGATCTTTGAGCTTATTGGCAATGACCAAAAAGGGGAAAACACCATTGAAATAGTTTTGATTAAAAAAGGTATCTAGTCTTAGTCCTACTAGACCTTGGGATTTCCGATTGTTACACGGTACAAACCAATCCCCCTCCCACAAGTAACACTTGACTGCAAAATATGAATGTGGGACTATTGTTTGTTTGGTCTGTAAAGACCAGACAGAGGACATGGACACAGATGAATTAAACAAAACTCAGGATGGTTTTATTATATATTTTAAAACTTGTTGTGGTGAGGGCCAAACTATATAGTAGGCAACACTGTATGGAGGCAAAACTCCACTTACTGCAATACCAAATGCATAACATAAGGGGACCATAAAAGACCTAATGCACAACCAAAAGTTATATCAAAGGGTATGTACAAATCTTTATTCAAGCCGAAACAAACACACATTGTACAAACTAAAAAAACACAATTAAAAATACATCAAGGACAGGAAATTGATTAAAAAGGCATATCAAAACTAAAGGACTTAGGTCACCTCAATAGTTAGTAGCCAACAAAGAGGGGGGATGTATGTTAAAAAGGACCAGAAATAAGAATAATTTGCACTGACAATCACCCATAAGAGTACCAAAATGGCGAGATGTGATGCCCGATAGAGGGCTGACCATCCTCGGAGGGGTTCGACCTTAGAAGCCTGCCATACCCACACGTTGCCGGCTGTCTGGCCGTCCTCAGGGGGGTCCTGCGGAGAATTGAACTATATATAAATAAATACCGATGCTACAAAACACTTGTCCCCGTGGCGAAAGAAACACAAAGCTGGGGCTTGGGATACACAAGAACATACAAATTCGATCACCCCCCGGGTGAGAGGGACACAAGCTCTGATATACAAATAAAGAGTGCTTATCTACAAGCCTGTTTTTCACGTGAACAAGTAGAAAAATTTGAACTCAGGATGACAAACTAGGTAGAACTAAAGTATATAGAGAGACTAAGGCTTTCTGTATCCGATATTTCCAAACATAACCATTGTACTGGGGATACAACGTACTCTACCATAGTTATCACATTACATTTGCCGCAGCGTAACCTTCACTCCCAAAATAAAAGGATTTTATGGCATTCGCTCCAGAAAAATGCTCATAGTATTATACTCCTGAAGACTCATTGCTGCTTCAGGTTCCTCGGTCCCTAAGACCTATGGGTGGTTTGTGAGTCCTGTCACAGGTGAACTTTGAGGCTCTAAAATAGTTTTGATCAAATTCTTATGCCCCTCCAGACAATCTGGGGATTGAACGTTGGGTGATGGACGGACCACTGATTACTTCACCCATTGCCTTCGAAGATTAAATGTCGCTAATAGGAATGTTGTGCTCTCAAAACCTTATGTGACTGGGTATTGGCTAAGGTGTGGAGGGAGCTACATGGAGTTCGGAGAGTTATTCGACTATTGCGTTTGCCCACAAAACACGTATTCAAGAATAGACTGCTTCTTTAACTTATACATCCATTTGAACAAAATGACCTTGGTTTTTTAGGCGAACAGGTTAAATTTCTTTTGCCCTTAGAACCAGACCCTGCTTGGGACCCAGTTTAGCTGTCACCTACGCTGTCAGGTTGGCCTAGAGGATTGTACAAGACTTCTTCTTAAAGAAGAGTGTCACAACTTGCTGTGAGTTGGGCACCTTCTTGCGGACAACAGGCTGCCCATTCCGGAGGTGGGTCTGGATGACAATAAATTGTAATCAAGGATAGGATAAGGTTAAGCTTCAGCCCAATGCAACAAAACTAAATCGGCACCGGTGTTACAAAACTATAGAGGCGCCGTAGTGAACTTGACATTGCCAACCAGATCTCCCCCTCTAGGCACCCTAGCTAATCCTGGGTGGCAAGAGGGAACTAAGGATTCAACTGGACTTGGCTCTTAGGTTAGAGCAGACAGGAGGGCCACTTCAGTGGACAAAGGCTCATTAATTAAGCAGGCCAATAAACAGGGAAAAAAACGGCTCTGGACACCCAAGCTTTTACCTACTGTCCATGGCAATGCAAAAACATTCTGGCGTGACTAACCTCGAAACCCCACCAAATACATAATATCTTTGTTGACTGTTATACAATAATGTAGTAAAACCTTCCAGGGTGTGGTAGACTCGACTATTTCTTTTTCGACCCAAACACACTCCAAAGGTTCACTGGAGACAAACTTCAGACCTCAGGACGTCCCCATCTCCTTAGAGGGAGTAGAAACTGGCGTTTCTCCCGCTTAAGTTGGCGCAAGTAGGACGGGGGTACTCCTCTATTATAAAAAGAGGTTCCTATAGCTTTTCTGACTTTGAAGCTGTTGCTTGCAGAAAATTTTCATGCTTTACACGAGGGTACAATTAGCTCCAGGAGCCCAGTCTTGGTGGCACAAATCACTATATTCTCCTATCCCAAAAAAAACCACACGTTCTCCTAAGAACCATAAGGCAATTTCTTATTGACACATTGATATAATTGCTAGGAGGTAGTGTCTAGCTAAAAGACTGAACATAGGTCCTAGCTTAGTCCACAAAGATCGTAGGTTTCATTCAATGAGTTGACATTATCAGGGTCCTGATAAGTTTTGAAATACTGAACCTATAATTCATCCAGTCGAAGATATTGAAAAGGCCTTTGATAGCGTCCGGCATAGTACGTATGTTCTGGTTGAGGGGTCAGTAGCCAGAGTCTTTCTGTCCTTATTAAACGATTATACTATCCCTTCAGTCACCTTGAACTCAAAAACCACTTCTGCTACTATCAGATTTTGCAAAGGGGCAAGCTCGCGGTGTGTCCTCTATCCCAAGCTTACGTCCTTGGCAAATGGAGGCATTGCTAAACTGATCAAGGCTAAACCGCTACCTTGAACGGGCTTGATTGGGAGCATCACTACACGGTAAACCTTGTCTGTCTGACTTTAAATAAACGTTCGTCATTGTCCTAACCTTTCGCGGATGCTGGATAGGCACAAGCTTTGGCTTATGTGTAAACTTTGATCAAAATGAGGCACTTACTGATTATATTTAATGATTGAAAGGATTTACTTCCAATTGTTTCGGCAACTACAATTTATTTAACTAACTAGGATACTTCTGCCATATCCTGGATGTGGCCACATTAATTCTACGCAAACAGGTTAACCTAAAATTATGTACATGTTTATGCTGGCCTATCCCAGAATTTCCATTTTCACTTTTCTATGGCGGGTAGGAAGCCTATGTTCAAGACTCGTTCATGCACTTTACATAAAGGGGGAATTAAGTGCAAAAACAGAAAAACGGTCCAGCTCATGCCCACAATCACGAGTTTCATTAAAACCTCTGAGTGCTCCCCACTAATGCAAGGTTTCCCGCGGTGGTGGCCCATAAACACACTAGAGAAAACAATCGTCTTACCAATAATTTACCACTCCCCCTCCGTCTTCCTGTACTCCTCAGTTCCCGGCAGGGTGTGTGGTAGAGAACAATCCATTCAGCACGCTATGGCCAATGCCAATGCTTGATGACATCATCATAGCGGGTGCGTTTAGGCAAAGGCATCGGGGCCTCTGCCTGCACTGCGGGCGGATCCGCGATGAGACGCAGGGGTGCCGTGGGTTGATCTGGAAGATGGGCGGTATTGCATTTGCTGGGTTAAAGGATAGAGAACATGACCTCCAGAAAGCATCCACAGGCTTTTGTTATTGCCGCAGAAATATTTAGCGCCTTGGGCTCTATGGGTTAAATGATTTGAATTGATCTCAGGGCAGTCTTCCTGACAAAAAATGGACAAATTCTGTTGAGCCCCAGTTAAAAGTTTGCCTGTTTCCATTATAGTCTAGTGGTGTGTTACTCAACTTTATGACTCTTATTTTTTAGCATGTTATAGATATGGAAACATGATAATGTCGTGTGTGATTTTTACTCCTAATGTAAGGTACGTAGCCATACTGGAGTATAAGCGTAGGATCTTTCAAGCAAATGTCCTGGCCCCCCCCCCCAAAAAACATAAGCGGAGTAGAGATACCACCATTTCTGAAGGCCCCTAGAATGGTTGTGCGCTGGCAGTGCCATTCGCATGGAGCTGTCACGACGGCCTTGTTGGAAGGAAAGAAGAGGCACTGTAGTGGACCCCGCCGCAAAACAGGGCTATATATACAGGGCAGGAAGGCTATATACTACTAGGGCAGTGTTGGTGATACTATGGACACGCGGTGCCAGAGGGGGCACTCGGAGCCATTTATGTGACCATCATGCAGGAGTTCTCCAAATAGGACAAATCACCAACTCTCCGCCAGTCCCGGGGCAACTTAAGAGATGCTGCTCTGTAGCGTTTTTTAAAGCGACACTTCAGTGGCTGTTTGGAACGTGGATACAAAGGGTGGACGGAACGGCATTATCTTTTGGACGTCGCCTGCTGGACCAACCATTTTTCCTCGACAGAGAGACCCTGGAGGAGAAGTACAACGCGAGTTTTAATGCTGCCCCCCTTCGTTCTACTGTATTGGGACCTCAGGGGTGTCGATTATGATTTTGAAAGATGTGGATGAACAGATACAATAAGTTACTAGGCCTAAAATGCTATGTTGAAACTTCCGGGTAATACGTGCATTTTTGGGGGTAGTTTGGGCACTCGTTAAAAAAGGTTCTCATCACTGCAATAGGGCGCTGGGGGGGCTATTTAACTCAGGGGCTGGCAGGCTATAACACAGGGGGTGGCAGGTATATACTACAGTGGGCCTGGCTATATTACTACAGGGGCGGGCAAGGCCATAGAGTACAGGTGGGCAAACAATGACGGTCCAGCAAGGCCACGATTAACATCTTTTCCTTGATTGAAGCATAGTAGCATAACAATACACTCAGAAGACGGTAGTGCTACGCGTTGCAGACAGATGTACCGTCCCAGCCATGAGAAGGACAGGTACTGTCTGAAAGAACGGGAGGCGACTACGTCTTTCTGAGTGGATCGGTGATTGCTTTAGCTTCAATAAAGAAAAACGATTTTTAGACCGTGGAACCTTGGGCTGGACCTCCCGTCAATTTTTGCCATTATTTCCTACCCCAGCAGAGGGTTGGACCGTGCCGGGTCTGGTCGGTGTTGGAGGTGTGAGCTGGATTTTTCTTGTTTAACCATATAGTACAGGTGACTGCTGGGCTATATTACAGGGGGCCTGGGTAATACTGGGGCTGTGACCCAATGAATTCCCACCCTCAGCTTATATAGCAGTCAATTAGGTTTTTCAGTTTTTTGTTTAAAATTAGGGGTCCGGATTGTAAATATGGTTGGGGGCTAATCTATTAAGTAGTTTTTTTTGTTAATTATTGGATACTAACTGTGCTAATATTGAAACTGTGAATCTCATCTACTAATCTTTGTGCTCTGTATATAATAAGCTTTTATATTCTGTTATATATAGATCTGAATTGCCAGAGGGGGAAGTTCAACCTCTGTATTGAAAATGTTGAATTCGGTCGAAGTAAGTAATGGAACGGATACAGAATTAGACTCATGTTTTTTTCACAGCTTTGGATGGAATTGTTGTAGATCCCCCTGCACGTGTGTTACTATATAAATCATGTGGGTCAGCTTTAGCATCTCATTCTGTGGATCATCTACAGCAATTATGCTAATGAGTAATAGGCTTATACACTTTATGTGTCACTTTGTTGCCCCCAGATGTTCTAACACGATTGATTATAATATGCACTGTTGGTTATACTTATACTTGATTGTTCTAGAAAAGGTTAAAGAAATATCTACTAACTATATCGATAATGAGAAACTGAGATGGAAAAAGTAATTAAGAAAATTGCATGCTATAATTTGTTTGCGCACAGCCCATATGTACTTCCAGAGGAAATAGGAACAACACAGAAAGAACAGTCTAAAGGGAAAGTAGAGGGTGTCAATGCAGGTGTGCGGTATTTAAGCCCACCTAAATGCATACTGGCACCCTATAGGTTACGCATTTTACAGCAGTCCAAAACCTCGCAACATTGTAGAAAACCAAAGATAGTTCCCCAGCGCCGGGGAAGAGAGGAAAGGGACATAAACACCTAATCATAAAAAAAGTAATTTAATCTGTAATAGGAAAAAAATATTAAAAATTAAAAAACATACAAGAATGTGAGTGACTTAGGATAAAAACCTGAGATGCAGACAAACTACTAAGGATGATTGAAAACACGAGACAGTTTGCAAGTCGAAAAAACAGCATAGGGAACAAAGTAGAAAATCTACTAAGTATGGGTGTATACCAGGACCTGATATAATATGTACCCACAGGAGGGTGATATGAAGTAATGAGGTGCACGATAGTTGCCAGATTGGACATGAAAAACTAATTACGAACATCCAAGAGATGATGTAAATGCCAGTCATTACCCCGTAGTAAGGGATGGTGTTGAACGTCGGCTGCGACGACTGCAAAGCCCCGCCCCCGAAGCGCGTTTCGGCCACGAAGGGCTTAGCGACGAAACGCTATGCGTTTTTTTCACTTGCAACGTCTGTTGTTCATCCATCCGGTGGTATAGTTGTCTGCATCTGCATGTGTATCCGTATAACACCTTCTTGTATGTTTGTAATTTTTTCATTAAAAGAATATTACTAGAGATGAGCAACAGCTGTCCGAGCATGATGCTCGGTCGAGCATTAGGGTACTCGAAACTGCTCGTTGACCGACGAATACTTCGACGCCTCGAGGAAAAATGGCAGCTCCCGCCACGTTGCTTTTTGCGGCCAGAAAAACAGAGCCAAGCACGAGCATGGAGACTCTGCACCTCTCACCCAGCATGAGTGGTCCCTTTTTACACGTCGATAGACGTGGTTGGCTGGCCAGATCAGGTGAACCTTGGATCGACTAGCGCTGGCCGCGCTGTCGGATCATTCTGTCTCTGGAGTGCCGTAGGAGAGAGAGCTGTGCTGGTGCAGGGGACCCAGTGTTAGGGTGCTAGCGATTACTGTTAGGCAGGACGTGATTCAACAGGAACCCAACAGCCCGTCTTAGGGCTACAATAACGTTCACTTTTGTTATTGTAATTTGAATCTATACCGATTATTTGAGGAGATTAGAAGGGGGACTTGCTACCGCTTAGTGATGTTTAGCTCTTAGTGGCACACGATATCCATTAGCAAATCCGACGACCGCCGAAGTGGGAAAGAAAATTCAGTAGGGGTGGTTGGATTTCATTAGGCCATAACTCAGGTTCATCTCATCTGGCCTAGGCTTGTGCTCCTTGATACTGGCTAGAAAAATAGCCTAGGAGAATACAAACTAGCTATTGACAAGCCTACGTTTTAGAGTTCTATATATTGATTATGGTGATTACTGGGTGCTTTGAGTTTTATGCAGTGCATTGTACTTGCCATTCTGAGCATTTGTAGTGAGACTGCGACCGCTGGTTCTGCGCTTAGTGGCGCACAATCCATAGCAAAAGGCTGAAGTGGAAAATTCAGTAGGGTGGATTTATTAGGCACTAATCCGTGTCATCTCATCTGGCATAGTCGGGTGCTTCCTGTGATTACTTGGCTACGAAAATAGCCATTAGGAGAATCAAATGCCTTCTTGAAGCCTCCAGTAGCGTCTATAATTTGATTTTTGGTTGATATGCTGGTGGCTGTAGTTTCCTGCAGTGCATGTACTGCACAATTCTGAGCAATTTGTAGTGAGGACTTGCGACCGCCGTTTTTCTGGCCTTAGTGGGGAACAATCCAAGCAAAGGCGGAGTGGGAAAATCAGGAGGGGTTTTTGGATTCTATTAGGCACCTAACTCCAGTGTGCTCATCTGTGGATTATAGTTTAGTAGTGTTGCTTCCTTTGATACTGGGCTAAGAACATAGCCATCGGAGACTACAAAAGGTTCTTGAAGCCTACAGTTTAGCTTCATATATATTTGATTTTGGTTTGATCTGCTGGGGGCGGTAGGTTTGACAGTGCATGTACTGCCAATTCTGAGCAATTTGTAGTGAGACTTGCGGATCCGCTGTGTTGGCGGATTAGTCGCTACATATCCCATAGCAAAGGCTGAGTGAAGTGGGAAAATTCAGTTAGGGTTGGAGTTAATTAGGCACTAACTCGAGTGTCCATATAATCTGGCTAGTAGTGTGCTCCGTGATACTTGGATAGAAAATAGCCATAGGAGCATACAAATAGCTTTGAAGAACAGTAGCGTTCTATATATTTGATTTTGGTTGCTTCTGGTGGCTGCTAGTTTCGCAGTGCATTGTACTTGCCCTTCTGAGGCAAATGGTGGAGATTTGCGACCGCTGTGTTCTGGCTTGTGGCGCAATATCCATAGCACGGCTGAAGGGGGAAATTCCAGTAGGGGTTGGATTTCTATTAGGCATAAACTCAGTGTCATTCTCTCTGGCATAGCTAGTGGGCTACTTTATAATTGGCTAGAAAATAGCCAAGGGGAGAATACAATAGCTTCTTGAAGCCTAAAAGTGCGTTCTATATATTTGATTTTTCCTGGTTGTGATCTGTGGTGGCTGGTAGTTTCTGCAGTGCATGTACTTGCCATTATGGCAATTTGTATTGAGACTGGACCGATGGTTCTGCGATTATTGGCGCACTATCCATAGCAAAGGCCGACGTGGGAAAATTCAGTTAGGGGTTGGATTTCTATTAGGCACACTAACTCAGTGGTCATTCATTGGATAGTAGTGCTGCTGCCTTGATACTTGCTAGAAAAAAGCCATAGGAGAATACAAATAGCCTTTGAAGATACAGTAGCGGTATAGATATTTGATTTTGGTTGATGCTGCTGGTGGATGTTAGTTTTGCAGGATGACTTGCCAATTTGAGCAAATTTGTAGGAGACTTGCGGGAACCGATGTGTTCTGCGCTTAGTGGCGCCCACATATCCATAGCAAAGGCTGTGTGAAGTTGGAAAATTCGTATGGGTTGGATTTCTATTAGGCACTAACTCCGTGTCATTCTCATCTGGCCATAGTAGTGGTGCTCCTTTGAATACTTGGCTAGAAATAGCCATAGAATAGGATGGATTGTTGGGTTCTAAAAAAAACTCAAAAAAAAAAACAAAAAAACACAAAAAAAAAAAACAAAACAAACACAAACAAACACAAAAAAAACAAAAAAAAGTTAAAAAAACAAAAAAGTTATAACTCTCATTTTAAAAAAATGTTGAACCCCAGGGCTAGGGGTAGCGACGAGGGCGCGGGACGTGGGCGTTCCAACTACTGCAGGGTCAGAGGCCGTGGTCCTGGGCGGGCTGGTGAGACACCCACTGCTGATGAGGGAGCAGGGGAACCGCCGCAAGCTACATCCCTGGGGCATGTCTGAAGTTACTGGGACTCGTGGTAGAGCACTGTTGAGCGGCCAGAACAGTAGCGGAAACAGGTGATGCGTGGCTTGCTGACCATGCTTTGAGCAAGTTGTCCCACCACCAGTCAAGTCTCCCAATGAGTCCACCCCATGTCACGAATCCCCACTCTACAGCTCATGCACTAAGCCTCCTCCCCCCAGTCGCCCCATCCCAGGAAAAATTTGCAATTTGAACCGGCATACTCTGAGGAACTGTTTTCTGGACCATTACCACAGTCACAAAAACCACTTGTCGGTGCTGCGGAGCATTCTTCCGATTGCCCAGGTTTTCACAGTCACAGTCTGTGGGTGATGATGACCTTCTTGACGTGTGGAAGTGGTGTAAAGAGTGTACGACGATGAGGAGACACGGTGTCAGCAGTGGGGGCGTGTTGTCAGGGCAGGAAGTCCGCGGGGGGAGCAGATGAGGGATCTGAGGATGATGATGGTGACAGACCAAGCTGAGGTTAGAGGCCGGGTGACACAGTGCTTCTGAGACGGAGGGAGTCCTCGACCTGAAAAAACAGGTGGGAAGAGGCCGTGGGGGCCAGACGGGGAGGCAGGGGCCAGAGCTGGTGCATCAGAGCCACTTCAATAGTGAGACTCCATGGGTAATGGCTCCTTGCGGCGGAGGGCTAGAATCTTCAGAAGTGTGGAAGGTCTTTAAGGAAACACGGATGACGACGGACTGGTGATGCAAACATTTGCCAAACCAGGTCAGCAGGGCGTTCCCAATACTGAGCTTAATACCACCAGTAGCGCAGGCATATGAAATGCTAAGCACCCCCACTCAGTGGAAACAAGCCCGTTCACTCCGGCAGGAACCCACACTGCTCTTCCCCTGTTGTCAGTGACTAGTCAGCCACCCTGCCCAGGACCATGGCACAAAAAACCACCCATCTCGGCCTCCACGATCCTCCACAGCAATCCACCAGCGTAGCTCTCCATACCACGACGCTGGAGCGAAACGCAAATATAGTGCAACCACCCGCACACCCAAGCCCTAATGTGCACATCTCCAGATGGCTTAGCCTGGAGTGCTGCCCTATAGGCGAGTAGAGACCCGAGGCCGTTCGCAAACCTCATGGGCGGCGGCCCGCCTCGGTATTCGGTCCCCAGCCGCCACTACTTTCCGATGTGCCGTCACCAGCCCTGCACAGCAACGTGTCAGACAACATCATCGGCCCTGACCACGCGTTTCTGACAAGGTCCACCGAACACGGACACGTGGACGAGTGCTGCCGGGCAGGGCCACATATATCGCTGACGGCACATTGGGTTACTGGTGGAGGTGGGACCGAGTCTGACCCTGGGGCTGGCTCATATTACTGGCGCGCAGAGAATTGCGGGGGCTACCTCGGTCCAGGTCTCAAAGGCCTACTATCACTCCTCCCACCCCTCCCCACCTCCTCCTCCTCCGAATTACCATCCCGTGGGCATGGCGCCATCAGTCGGAGCTTAGGCACAGCAGCAGTGCCGTCGCTAAGCGACAGCAGGCGGTGGCTTCAAACTGCTGAGCCTAGGCGATAAAAGGCACACCGCCAAGAGAGCTATTACAGGGCATTCCACATCAAAGTTGTTAACTTTGTCGCACCACTGCTGGGTAATCACAAAAATACTGGCAAACTTTTACCTTTAGGGATATTATTTCAGCCGTTCTTGCCGATCTGTTTAATCCCCTCACCCGGCATATCCTAAACTTATAAGAACGCTACTACACTTGATCTATTCAAAAAGGTTCTTAGAAGTGCTGTTTTGGGGAGTAGCCTAGAAACAGGGGCTTGGATTGGCGAAAGCTCGCGCTGGCTGCAGAGCGCCAGCTCCATCACAAGATCCAACTACATAGTTGCAGCACCTTTAATCTACTATAGTTCACTGCCTCCATAATAATAATAATTTTATTTATAAGCGTCATCATATTCGCGCGCTTACAAATATAGGAAACAAATACAAATGTAAGTAACAGAGCACAACATTTGTATAGGACAAACAGGAGTGAGGTCCTGCTCGCCAGAGCTACGGTTTATGAAGATGATGGGGGTAAACGAGGTAAAAAATATTTAATGGTCAAGGCCATTCTTCTTAGGGAATAGAACAAAATATAATAAATGGATTTGTGTCGCTTGAACCACTCAGCCGTCATCTTATATACCAGGTCCAGGGTGAAGTGGGACTGCAGAGAAGTCTCGGTGCCTGTTGGTTGCTGGATAACAGATGGGGGAGACGACACAGGACGGGTTAGTAGAAGAGTTAAACTTAATGCAGGTAATGAGTGTTATAGGCTTGCCTAAGAAATGGGTTTAAGAGCACGTTTGAAACTTTGGAGGTAGTATTAGTCTGATAGTCGGGCGGGCAGGCATTCCATAGAATTGGTGCAGCTCTAGAGAAGTCTTGGAGACGCGAGTGGGAGGTCCGCACTAGGGTAGAGGTTAATCAAGATCACGGAGGATCTAAGAGCACGGTTGGGCGATAGACTGAGATACAGAGAGGAGAGGTAGGGGGTGCAGCATTATACAGAGCTTTATGATGAGGGTTATTTTATTTTAAACTGTATTCGAAAGGAGACTGGGCAGCAGTGCAGCGACTGCAATGAACTGTAAGCATAACATGGTCCCCTTATCAAACGAGCGGTCAGGCAGAATTTGGGTTGTTTTCATGGATTCCACAACAAACTTGTTAACTTTGTCGCCACACCTGCGGTGTAATCCACAAATATATACTGGCAAACTTTTATCATGTACGATATTATTTGAGCGCTTCTTGCCTCACCTCCTTGGTTCCTCTCTGCACCATTGGTTGAACCTTGAGTCCATTTAGGGGTATGTCGCCATGACACTCTCTAGCCTGCTGCCGCGTGCGCTCGCATGCCGTCCCCTATAGTGTCAGGGTCAATTATTAGAGTTTAGATGAATCTAGCTTCATTCTGTCACTTGTCATGGCCTGCTGTGCCCATAATTTGCATAAGGGCGATTAAGCAGCCTCAGAGGCATCCATGCATTGCGTGCCCCTGCTGTTTCCTGTCCATTCGTGGTTGTTCATCCTTTCTGAGGTTCCAGGTGTTGGCAAGCTTCCCTGTGCAGAGCCTTGGTCCCCTTGAAAATGCGAGTCTCCATTGACTCAATGGGGTTCGTTATTCGAGACGAGCACTCGCGCATCGGGAAAAGTTCGTCTCGAAATAACGATACCAGATTTAGGTTGCTCATTCTAATTATACTTTTATGATAGTGTAGTGGTTTCATCTTCCCCGCGTGGGAGTTATCTTTGGTTTCTTCACATAGGATTGTGTACTACAGTAAATGTGACATGGGACAGGGATTCTAAAGAGATGAAGGTTAGAATTGTTAAAGCATTTTGAAACTTGCATTACGATAAAACAAAAATGTGTGCGAAGGTGCAGTCTATGAACATAACTGGACCCATGAACAAATTCTTAACTTATTGTGCTTGCGATAGCCACTCACTAGCAAAATGCTGGAGTACATAGTTTGATTGTAGGGATGACCACGCCCACAAGGAGTGTCTCCTTGGTTATTTCCCCACATACTAGCATTCAGCAGTCGTGTGAGTCATTGAAACTTTTACTAATATTCAAAATGCTTGTTACCCACAAAATTCAAATTTTATTATCATTGCGGAACTATACACAGGTGTACAAGGTGGTACCTACCTAAGGAACACCGCTTACAGACGACCCTAGTTAAGATGGACCACTGTGAACCGGTGAAGCTCTCTGAAGCTTTTATAGTCCAGGCTGTAATTATCAGCCATAAGATGTATGGAATGAAGTTTTATTAATAATCCTTGTCCCCTCACAGCAAAAATGTTGAAATTCAATTGACAATTTTTTTTTTTTTTCGTCTGGAACTACATGACAAATATAAAGTTACTAATTTACATACAATTCAACTTAAGAACAAAACATAAGATGCCCAATTATGGATAAATGTAAATATTATATATTATGGCTAACATTACAACTGGAAAAAATGTCAATTATTTGATTTGATGTTTTTTTGACCATTGCAAAAATCCATATTTTTTAATTAAGAGATAAAAATATTTTCATCTAGGTGCTAATAAGGTAATAAATACATCAGATAGTCTAGCATAGAAAGACACGTACACTGCTCTGAACACAAGGTATAAAAAAGTTTCAGGCATCAAAATACGGAATGTAAAAATGCTTTGTGAAAGATTTAAACTTTTAGATATTAAACTAACAAAAAACTACATAAATTTGACACTTCTAGGATCTATGCTTGAAGAATATTTAGATCACATAGTGAAAACCTTACAATTAAAGGCCTCTGAGAAAATGCCAAAACAGTGTATTTTTGTCAATTGCACCAAAGGATTTTTTTCCAGACTTCTAGCTTCTATTTAAAGGCAAGGGGAAAAGGAGTCAAGTAGAGATGAGTTTATTTATTTTTATGATGACATTTTGTAACCTCCTTTTTGAAAATGGATTTTCTGGAGGAGTACATATAATAATGTTAGAAAGAAAAAGGGTTTAAGCACTGTACATTGTGTAAAAAACGAAATATGAGGAAATGTATACAAAATAAAGTTATTTCCTTTATAATACAGATTTTAATACACCATGTTTTAACAGTTATGATGTATATGCATTAGAAAAAAAAAAAAAAAAAACCCAGGCCAAATATTCCCCAGATTTTCATGGTTTAAATGATAAAATATGGTGTTAGGCTCTTTGCTCAATGTTTAATATTCCTAAATCGCACCCATCCTTGCATATATATCAAATTTCGATTATAGAATGGCTTAATCATAATAAAGGTGAAACACCTGCCCTGAAAATCTCTTGGCACTCCTGCATGTGACGCCAAAGGAGGGTGGAGCAGACACCCACGCGTTCCAGGAGACATGTAGCAAAAAGCCAGGGTCACATGCAGGGTGTTTTAGACAAAGTGGGGCCTGCGCAAAACTAAAGTGGGGGCCCCAAAATAAAACTATTTTAGACCAGTCACAGTCACCAATAGGCTCCCTTTAGTATGGTAAAACAACTGTAATAGGGAGAATTTATAGTAGATAGATGATAAATGATCAGATTATAGGAGATGGATAACTAGACATACAGATGATAGATATATAGACATGAGATGGATGATAAGCATCTTCAACCCGGAATTCAACCAAGGGTATTAACCCTGTCACCCCTGGAATTTCTTTATATTTTGTTGCGTTATTGACCAGAGCATTTTACAATTTGATGTTTAAAAATAAAATACGAAATACGAAATAACAGTAAAAAGAATTAAAGTTAGCCCAACAAACCACATATTTTCTGAAAGCAGACACTTGCCCATTTTTTCAAAATTAAATAAAGAGTTTATAGACATAGGCACCTTCTATGCAATTTGAAATCAAATGAAACATAAAAAATACTTAAAATTTGACTTTGATGGCAAAAAATGTGCTCAAACAGAAAATATTTACCTTTACATCTTAAATGTAAAGATGGACATGTGTTAGAGTTTACAAATGCCTCATATTGATATGTTCTACATAAACGAAATCCACATAGATATCTGCTTTTCAGCTACAAATTTTAAGACAATTAACATTCAAAAATTTCCTTACAGGCAGTCCCCGGGTTACATACAAGATAGGGACTGAGGTTGTTCTTAAGTTGAATTTGATGTAAGTCGAAACTGTATTTTATACTGTAGTTCCCGACAACTTTTTTTTTGCCCCAAGTGACAATTGGAGGTTTAAAAATTTTTTGCTGGTAATAGGACCAAGAATTATCAATAAAGCTTCATTGCAGACAATTTTAAGCTGATTATTGCAGTCTGGGACTATTTTTAAGCATCCAGAGAGCTCACAGAGGTCCCAGTGGGCAGAGGTGTCTGTCTGTAACTATGGGGTTGTCTGTAAGTCGGGGTGTCCTTAAGTAGGGGACCGCCTGTATGTACAAATCCCGAATACTTATATAAAGAAAATATACTTTCTAAAACAGTAAGAGTGTGAGTGAGATCACATAACACCCCACACCCAATGATATCGTCAAAATATGCAGCCAAGGGAACATTTTCACAAGGGGACACCAACCATTTTTTGACTGAATATTGCACTGAGCTTCACACAGATCTATCATTTTATGTTCCCTTACACAAAGGTAACCCAAATAAATAAATCATATTCCATAAGTAATGATATAATAAAAAGTCACTTTTAGATGGTGCCATTGTATTAGCGCTTTGCGCTTCTTAAGAGAGAATGAGGGTGAGAATGTCATAACATAGTGTAAATAATGGAGGATGGTGTGAAATAAAAAACTTCCAGAACATGTGTGTATTTTTGGTGTTTCTCATAGCTTTAGGACATGTTCGGGTCGCAGTGTTATATTATGATAGTGAATAGGGGAAGGGATTTGAATCTTCATCGTATCAGTCAATTTTCGCAAGAAACCTATCACGAAATAAAAGGCAATAAAAGAGAAAGTGTGTTCTTAGATAGTTCTGCATAGAGAGGGTTATAAAACATGAATATTAGTGATATTATTCCATCTCAAAAGTGTAGAAACATATAGGCGATATACCCGCATCCATTCGCGATCCAGCGCGGTTCGCCGGGATTTATTAAGGCAGTCCTCCGCCGTTCTTCGATCTGAAAAGCATCAGAACGCCTGGAGTCACCGAGGCGCTGAGTGAGGTAAGTGGAAGCTCCGCTACAGATTTTTTTTTTTTAATGCGGCAGTTTTTCCGAATCCATCGGGTTTCCGTCAGCCCACGCCCCCGATTTCCTTCGGGAATGCCAGAGGCGATGCGCCACAATCCGATCGCGTGCGCCAAAATCACGGGGGGCAATTCAGGGGAAAATCAGCGCAAATCGGAAATATCGGGTAACACGTTGGGAAAATGCGAATTGGGCCCCTAGTAAATACCCCCACATAGATGGAATATTTCCATTATCTGTGAGGTGCAGCAACTCCAGTGTGCAGCAAATTCTTCCTAGCCTGATGGCTAAGAATCTGGTGGGGGGAACACTTAGATGGCTGTATCTCTGGCTCTTGCACATAGAACCTCACTATGAATCTAAATTTGTGTTTCAAGTGTAAGGAAAACAGAGATATTAACTGTTAAACTACCATCTGGAGTGATTTTTATATAAAAAATGCACCTGATATTCCTATTTAAACACTGAATATCTCTCTGGATCCATGGCACATTCAGATTATCCCCTTTTCAATCCCTTGGCAATTATCCATAGTGCCGGTCACATGTGCCGCGCGTCATCTTGGAGGTGGCGAAAGTCTGTGTGACTGCTATCACAATATCAGGGGAAATAGTCCCTTAGGACAAAAGTCAGGGACTCCCTGGACCACCACGGGAGATAACAATACTAGAAGCAACCCGGGAGGGAGGGTCTAAGTGAACTCTGGTCTTCGCCAGAGCCCGCCGCCAAAGCGGATGGTCTTGCTGCGGGGGCGGAGACCAGGTCGCTCCGGGGGTGCGAGAGGCCCGCGGGGCGGCAGCCAAGGTAGGGACATGGAGATCATCAGAACCACTGGAGCAGTGAGGGAAAGATGCGGGAGCCACTGGAGCAGCTGCGAGAAGCGTAGAGCCACTGGCGCAGCGCGGGAAGCTGTGGAGCCACTGGAGCAGCTGCGGGAAGCTGCGGGCCACTGGAGCAGCTGAAGAAAGCTGAGAGGCTTGGGCACCGCGGAGCAGCTCTGGGAAGCTGCGGAGCTTGGGCACCACGAGCAGCTGCAGGAAGCTGCGAAGGCTTAGGCGCCGCTGGAGCAGCCGCGGGAAGCTGCAGAGGCTTAAGCAAGGCTGGAAGCAGCGTGGGAAGCGCGAGGCTGGGGCCCCCTGGGAAGCTCTGGGAAGCTGCGGAGACTTGGGCGCCGCTGGAGCAGCTCTGGGAAGCTGTGGAGGCGGGCACCACTGGAGAGCTCTGGGAAGCTGCGGGAAGCCGAGGCGCCACTGGAGCAGCGCTTGGGAAGCTGTGGAGGCAGAGGCATCGCTGAAGCAGCTCTGGGAAGCTGCGGAGGCTGAGGCGAGCTGCTGGAGCAGCTCTGGAAGATGTGGAGACACTGGGGACACCGGAGACCAAGCAGGACAGGCGAGGTGGTCGAATTTGAGGTGGTTCAAACCTGGACTGGATTTTTGCCAGGAACTTAGTATGGGTAACCATGTCAGGGTCACCACTATCCCATAGAGGAGTAGCCCAGTGAGCCTCTCCAGGAGCAATAGAAAAAACACATGCCAACTTAGTGCGTCAGGGGTGGGGGGGACGACGCAGTTGAGTACAACGAGCCATTGGACAAAACAACAACACAACAAAATTTGGCATAAAAAAATCAGATCCAGAGTTCGCTGCCAAAAAACATGGCTGGGGGACAGAAACAACAGGGGAGTCACAGGACCTGCTGCTGGAGGCAATAACCGCAGAGGTGGCAGCGAGGTGTTGGCCAAGAGTTTTTTTGCGCAGCAATCTTAGGACTGCTGGGCAATAGTGCTGGGAAGGTTCACCAGAAGCGGGTACAGATCCTTGACACTGTCCAGTGGCTTTTGAGAGATCATGACCTTGGCAGAGTCCATGGCCGGATCTTACTGTCACAATCAGGGGAATTAGTCCCTTAGTGACTAATCAGTGGACTCCCTGGACCACCACGGGAGATAACAATACTAGCCGCAACCGGGAGCGGGGTTAAGTGAACTCCTGGTCTTCGCCAGAGCCCACCGCAAACAAGCGGGATGTGTCTTGTTGCGGCGGTGAGGCCACCAGGGGCGCTCTAGGGGTGGACTAGGCACGGCGGCAGCCAGGCAGGAGGGACATGGAGGATCACAGGAAAGCAGGCAGGATCATGGGAAGGCAGGCAGAGATCAAGGAAGGCAGGCAGGACACGGGAGGCAGGAGGACCTTTGTATGGCAGGCAGGACCTTGGGAGGCTCTGGATACCGGACCGCCACAGGACACCAGGACCACCACAGGACAACAGCCACTACAGGTACAACAGGACCGCCACAGGACAACAGGACCACACCAGGGCCAGGACTGCAACAGGAAACCAGCAATGCGCGGGACACAGGTCCGCCACAGGATGAACAGGACCGCCACAGGACACCAGGACCGCCAACAGGACTCGGGAACACCATGGAACACGGGATCACCACGGAACAGGAAACACCACGGAACATGGAATCACTGACACCACGGAGGCGTATGAAACGCTCAGGAACAGAGGGCTTTCTCTTCAGTAACAGGACATGAAGATCCAGCAGGGGACTGGAGTCGCCAGGCTATTTAGCCTAATAAGAAGGACGCTGGCCATTTTAAGGCTGGGAGAGATTCGCGCCCCCCCCCCTCCCCCAGTGGCGGAAGCGTGCACTGCAGGGAAGAAGCTAGCGGCCTACACGTGGGAGCCAGAGTACAGACCAGAGCCAGGAGAGGTTAGGCAGGGCAGGGGAGCGGGGGACCGCGGCAGCAGGATCGCTGGTGTAACGTGAAACTGCATGCATAGAATATTAATGTTTCTACAAGGAAGTACCAACACAAGCCATTCATACATCTCTGTTAATTGAAAAATGAAAGCTTTGACTTTTGAACGTAGAGAATAATAAAACCTTCATGCAAAATGAAAAAGGCTACTACATAATGACACTCATCACTCATTCTCTACCAATATTTTTAGATCATTTATGAGGTGTAACGCAAGAAGCCTCTCATTGGAAAACAATTTACCCTGCAATACAGTTAGAGGCTAATGCGTTACAGCCAGTCTCTGCTGTTGGTCCTGAGGTAGTGATGAGTAACTCATCTTGATGCAAATCCCCTCTTTTCAGGACGAGCATATGCGTCCTGGTTGCGAACGCTTAAAAAAATGATACTCAGTGTCAAGGAGTTAGACTTTGATCTACATGTTGTGGTCAGGTTCATACACTAATATGCACAAAATTGTGGAGTGTGCGTACAGTATGAAAGAAGTGATGCAGTGGCCAAGGCAAAGACATTTTACTGGTGATTGGGTGCCCCTACAGCATTTATGAGACCCATAATAGTACCTAAGAATGGCAAAAGCTGACTCTAACCTGACTGTGGTAGACCAAATGAAGAAACCACAAAGCCAAGCATGTTAAAAAAAACTTGGAGAATCCATGTTCTTGAATCATCTTGAATTGATGAAATGTTCCAGGTCATCTCTACAATATTTATTCTATAAATAAAAATGTAGCTTATTAAGGCTTAAGTAGTTTATTATATGTAGTGGTTTCACTAGTTAAGTAGACAAGATCGGCTTGTCTGACCTTTACCGTAAAGGTGTATGTTAGTAAAATCACACACAAGAAAGGGCTTGTAAATATATTATAGGTCAATAAGTCTGGAAAATGCAGCCGCTTTTGTCTCTGTAAATAATCAAGACTGTAGGCTAAGTGTGTATCCATACCATTGGATAGTGGTTTTAGAGATAGAGTAAGTGGTTGCCTCCTGTAATTGTAGATCAATAGCTTTAATCATAACAGTTTCTATAGTTGAGCTATTGCCTTCCTTTAATTAATTTAATTGTTGTTTTAAAAATAAGACTAGTATACATTTACGAAGGTGGTAGCGGACCTAAAAAGTTAAAAAAAAAAACTTTCCAACTTTCCCTACAATGCAATATAAATGAAAAACTAAAATTAAACATGTTTAGTATTCTGTAATATTACACATAATAGATTAGAGATGGGGGTTTATGTTAATTCGATTGACAAGGTTAGCTGGAATTTCTGTGAAAATTTGAATCGGATCACCGCATGTGACGTAACGGTGGTCACATGGCGGTGCGGGTTTTGTGGAAAGGGTTCAAGGGCTGAGCACCTCTCATAGCTGGTAAGTCTTTGCTGCATATTGCAGCAAGTGCTTACCGGTAAGACACTCAGATTGCCGGCAGTGGCGTGCATGGGCGCATGCCATTACCAGGGATCGGCGTTAGCGTGATGTTATCTGGGAGGGGTGATCCATCACCATGACAGCCTCGGTTTAACCCATCATTACAATGTGCGGGTCAGACATTGTAATGAATGTGGAGGGAAATCCCCATGTAAGGCGTACGTAATAGGCAGTATATATGGTAGGATTGATCGACAACCTAGGGTTAAGTACATAAACAAAAACTTAGTAGCATAAACAACATTAGCTGTTCGCCGCATCTGAAAAAAACCCGATCTATCCAAAATATAGTAACACTTTTCACTGCTTTTTACCTCTAATGAAACCTCATCAAAAGACACAAAAAAATTACACCATGACTGCAGATACATACATGTCGAGGGAACACTTACGCCCGGGAATCGACAACGTGAGGAACACTACATCCCTCATGGAACACTCCCCACGTGAGAACACTACCACATACAGTGAGAATACTACTGCCATACAGTGAGGACACTACCCCCATACAGTGAAGAATCTTACCATCATACAGGAACCTATACACTCACCGCCATACAGTTTTTGAGGGACCCTATCCGCAACGAGAGCACCACTCACTGCCATTACATTGAGGAACACTACCCACCTATCGTGAGGCCCACTACCCCAATACATGTGAAGCCTACTTCTGCCCCTGCCATACAGTGAGGAACACTACCCCCATACAGTGAAGAATACTACCATCATACAGGGACACTACCGCCATACAGTGAGGAACTCTACCCCCATACAGTGAGGAACTCTACCCCCATACAGTGAGGAACACTACCTCCATACAGTGAGGGATAGTAACCCCATACAGTGGGGGACACTTCCCCCATACAGTGAGGAACACCAAATCCATACAGTGAGGAAATCTACCTCCATAGAGTGAGGAACACTACCGCCACACAGTGAGGAACACTACCGCCACACAGTGAGGAACACTACCCCCATACAGTGAGGAACACTATCCCCATACAGTGAGGAATACTACCAGAAAATGGAGACATCCCTCCCGTTGCAGTCCCACTTCACACCCCGCCATACAGTGAGGAACACTACCACCATACAGTGAGGGACACTACCCCCATACAGTGAGGAACACTACCTCCATACAGTGAGGAATACTATCCCCATACAGTGAGGATCACTACCTCCAAACAGTGAGGGATAGTAACCCCATACAGTGGGGGACACTTCCCCCATACAGTGAGGAATACTACCTCCATACAGTGAGGAACACTACCTACCGCCATACAGTGAGGGCACACTCCCCCACAGTGAGACCTACCCCTCCAAACAGTGAGGAATACTATCCCCATACAGTGAGGATCACTACCTCCAAACAGTGAGGGATAGTAACCCCATACAGTGGGGGACACTTCCCCCATACAGTGAGGAATACTATCCCCATACAGTGAGGATCACTACCTCCAAACAGTGAGGGATACTACCACCATACAGTGAGGAACACTACCACAATACAGTGAGGAATAGTACCGCCATAGGTGAAGGGACACTACCACCATACAGTGAGGGACACTACCGCCATACAGTGAGGAACATTACCTCCATAACAGTGAGGCACACTACCCTCCATACAGTGAGGCAACGATTAACCCCAACAGTGAGGAACACTACCTCCATACAGTGAGGAACACTACTCCATACAGTGGGACACACCGCCATACAGTGAGACACTACCGCCATCAGTGAGGACCTACCGCCACCAGTATGGAACACCCCGCCACACAGTGAGGAATACTACCCCATACATGAGGAATACTACCTCCATACATGAGGAACACTACCTCCATACAGTGAGGAACACTACCTCCATACAGTAGGAACACTATCCCCATACAGTGAGGAATACTACCACCATACAGTGAGGAACACTATCCCCATACAGTGAGGAACACTATCCCCATACAGTGAGGAATACTACCACCATACAGTGAGGAACACTACCCTCATACAGTGAGGAACACTACCGCCATACAGTGAGGAACACCAAAGCCATACAGTGAGGAACACTACCGCCACCCAGTGAGGAACACTACCGCCATAACAGTGAGGAACACTATCTCCATACAGTGAGGAACACCAAAGCCATACAGTGAAGAACACTACCGCCACACAGTGAGGAAAACTACCGCCACACAGTGAGGAACACTACCGCCATACAGTGAGGGACACTACCACCATACAGTGAGGAACACTACCACCATACAGTGAGGAACACTACCGCCATACAGGGAGGAACATACCACCATACAGTGAGGGACACTACCCCCATACAGTGAGGAACACTACCTCCATACAGTGAGGAATACTATCCCCATACAGTGAGGATCACTACCTCCAAACAGTGAGGGATAGTAACTCCATACAGTGGGGGACACTTCCCCCATACAGTGAGGAATACTACCTCCATACAGTGAGGAACACTACCGCCATACAGTGAGGGACACTACCCCCATACAGTGAGGAACACTACCTCCAAACAGTGAGGAATACTATCCCCATACAGTGAGGATCACTACCTCCAAACAGTGAGGGATAGTAACCCCATACAGTGGGGGACCACTTCCCCCATACAGTGAGGAATACTATCCCCATACAGTGAGGATCACTACCTCCAAACAGTGAGGGATACTACCACCATACAGTGAGGAACACTACCACAATACAGTGAGGAATAGTACCGCCATAGAGTGAGGGACACTACCACCATACAGTGAGGGACACTACCGCCATACAGTGAGGAACATTACCTCCATACAGTGAGGAACACTACCTCCATACAGTGAGGCACAGTAACCCCATACAGTGAGGAACACTACCTCCATACAGTGAGGAACACTACCTCCATACAGTGGGGAACACTACCGCCATACAGTGAGGAACACTACCGCCATACAGTGAGGAACACTACCGCCACACAGTATGGAACACTACCGCCACACAGTGAGGAATACTACCTCCATACAGTGAGGAATACTACCTCCATACAGTGAGGAACACTACCTCCATACAGTGAGGAACAGTGTTTTCAGGCTTCCATGTTAACTTTGTCGCCACACGGCTGTGATAATCCACACAATATACTGGCAAACTTTTATCATGTACCGATATTATTGAGCGATTCTTGGCCACCTCCTTTTTTGGGTTCCTCTCGACACCCATTGTTTGAAAGCCTGAGTTCCAATAGGGTATGGCGCCATGCACTCTATAGCTGCTGCCGCATGCCCTGTGAGTACCATCTAGTGTCAGGGTCAATATTGGATGTTTTAGATGCTATCTAGCTCATTCTGTCACTCTGTAATGGCAATTGCTGTTGCCCATAATTTGGCATAATGGTGCGATTAGGCAGCCTCAGAGGCAGCCTGCATGCTTGCCCCTGCTGTTTCCTGTCCATTTCCGGTGGGTTCCATCCTTTTCTGAGTCCCAGGTGTTTGGCCAAGTCACTGTGCAGAGGCCTTGGTCCCTTGGAAAAAATGCTCGAGTCTCAATTGACTTCAATGGGGTCGTTGTCGAGACGAGCACTCGAAGCATCGGGAAAAGGTTCGTCTCGAATAACGAGTACCCGAGGCATGTTAGTGTTCGCTATCTCTACTTACAATCTAGGAGGATGAGGGAGGACGACGCAGCTTACGCTAGAGGATGAGGGGTTTACACACGAGCTTACTTTATATGAGGATGAGGGGTGATACAAGAGCTTACAGTATATGAGGTGAGGGGGGGGGGGATACAAGAGCTTACCAGTCTATGAGGATGAGGGGTGACACAAGAGCTGAACAGGTCTATGAGGATGAGTGGCTGAACACAAGAGATACAGTCTATGAGGATGAGAGAGGACGAAGAGCTTACAGTTATGCGGAGAGGAGGTGGACACAAGAGCTTACAGTCTATGAGGGATGAAGGGGTGACACAAGAGTTACGTCTATGCGGCTGAGGAATGGTGACACAAGAGCTACAGTCTATGAGGATGAAGGGGGATCACAGAGCTTACAGTCTATGAGATGAGGAGTGTGACACAAAAGCTACAGTCTATGAGGAATGAAGAGAAGTGACAATACAGATAACAGGCGTTGTTTGTGATGATGTAGAAATTTTTTGCAGAAAAAGTGATGATAAAAAATAAATTAAATAAGTTTTCACCTTCTATCCTTATACTCAGCATATGGAATTCTACAGAAGTATCTTTTGCAATAAACTTTGTATTAGGTCTTGTCCTGTCACTTTATTTTTGCAGACCTTGGTGATTTTGTGATCACCACGTTGCTGCCATTTGGCGAATCAGACAGTTGTTTCAGTTATCTGCTTCAGAGAAAATACGTCAAAAAGAAATTTGAACACAGTTTCAGGTAAATGGGAAGGATAAACAGTATTGCCTGCGCTGCACAATTCGTTCTCTGGTATGAAAAATGGAAAAGAAGCATCAATCCATTGTGCAAAAAACTATTTTTTTATTTCCACATAAAAAAAACATCAATAAATATTTCCCCACAAAAAAACAGCATGCGTTACTGTTCTTTGCAATTTTCCAGAAGAGCATTGTGCTTTGTTCAAGAGACCTGCTCCGTTTTTTCTCTATTGGATGTCCCTCTCTGTATACCTATAGTGAAGAAAATCCAGTGTTTGATCAAAACTTATAGTAATAACAAATAAACATGTATTTCATGCATAAAATGCTTATAGTTTTACAATAATACAATGTGATTTCTGATTTTTTTTAGATTCTGTGTCTCTCAACCCGTTGAAGTACACCTAAAAAAAACGATTGCCTCGATTATTTGAAGGTGAGAAACTTGACATATATTGCATGATTCTCAAAATGATTAGGATTTAAGTTGAGTTTATACAATTGATAGGGTTTTCTAATGCGTATTTTTTTGCAATCTAGGTATTTACATGCAGAATGCCATCCTCTGCATTGAAAGGTTTTGAAGAAGTTGGAGCAAACGAGATCAACGTTAGTATCATGTGTTTCCAAGGACAACTGAAAAAATAAGCAGTGGCTCATGCACACTGGGACAAATATGGTGACGATATACGAAAACCATGGTCAAGAAAGTCCAGAGGCAAAATCTATGATCTATATAAAGGTGTTCATACATTGCACCTGAGCTTATACCTTACCATGAAGAGATAGACGTACGGCCTTCATGGTAAGCCTAATGCATTTCCAACCAATATGCCCACTGCTGAATATAGAACTCAGCTTCAGAAAGCAGCCAAGTTCTGAAAATAAATGGTAGATCACCATAAAGCTTATTTCTCCAACGTTGATCTAATTGCCCAATGTGTAACTGACATGACTGTTGACCACCACCCAGCGGTCATATACAACATCCTCATTATCAACCAATGTGACTACAACAACATCAGTGGCTCAATAGTTTCTGTTGACAATCAATGTCGTTCCAAGGCTCCTGTACCAGGAAAGCTCAGAAATAGTTTTTGCCAATAACGCACAAAAATAAACACATCACATGTGGAAAAAAAGAAATGTGTGAAATCTTACCGAGCCATTGCCAGCACCTCTCCTTGGATGCCATTCTAACACATTTTCAGCAAAGGAACCAAACACTGAAGAAATTCATAAAGAAAAGACCCTTTGCCTGTGAAACACGGCTAATGGAAACAAAAATAAAATAGTCACACCCAAACCCTATCACCAATAGGCATAGGAAAATGCAAGGTGATATAAGAACAAAAGACCAAACTGGAATTTGCTGGGACACGAAGCTACAATGCAATTTAAACCCATCTAATCTTACTGCGAATCCAGCAGTTAATGGATTAATGAAGATAATGTAATGGAAGAGGAAGTAAACACTATTAAAACAATTGAAAGGGTTCCAATATGGCGCTCTAACTCCAATCAAAAACCAAAACGCAATCCTCCCAGTGGCATGGTAGATCATGATTATGCCATGCCCAAAAAAAATCATTTTAGAGGAACATCCAAGTTCAGGTGAAGGATTTCACGAGTACCTTTATCTCCAATAGTAGACAGCATGGCTCCAATTTAGAAGAGTCTGAGCAGCCATCAAAAGAACCATCAAATGACCCTTTACAGGAGGTGCCAAGTGAACGGAACCAACTACCCACATTAGGAAATGGAACGTCAGAGGAAACTTTCATATCAGAAAGTGAGAAAGGCGGATGAATATTTAAGTGACCAAGAGTTACTAACTGAAGAGAATGTCAACCTTTCTGACTTTGGCTGCATTACCATGCCACAGCGGAGAAGTTTATAGTGTTTGAAGCTCATTTAGAAACTGTAGCTTCATTCGTGATCGAAGCCCGAAAAAATTGCAAAGCTTCAATTGTGGCATACAAAAAAAACTGTATATAGGAAGATGATCTCTTTTCACGTTAAAGTGTATGAGAATGGCCACGAATCTAAGTTTTATGGGAAACACCGCCGAAACAAGGATGCAGCCATTGGGCATCTCTCCGAATTTCTGCTGGCAGTTTTGCTTAGTGGATCCAGCTTTTTAAAAAGAGGTCGTTCTGCAGGATTAAAACCTGAAAGCAATTGTTTTAAATAACATTTTTATAAAAAAAAAAACAAACATTTCCAGCTATGATTACACATGGAAAAAAGAGCAAAGTATCATTCTTCTGAGCTAACAATAGACATGTTGTTTGATAGGGGATGGACAAAAGGACAGCCCAGGCTTCTCTGCCAAATATTGTGTTTATTCCCTAATGGATCATGACAGCAAAAAAAAAAATTGTGGCTCTTTCAGGGAGCAGCTGTGCCTACAGCTGTCATCAGTGGGATTAGAAAAAATTGCCTTTGAAAAAAAACAACCACTTAAGTTTGCTTGCAAAGCGGGAATTAACATTTAGGATTTGCAATCGCCTGTCTCGATTAGGAAGCTAATGCTGGGAAAAATATATGGATCGATTATGCATCAAGTTGAGTCTGGCACATGGCAAAATCCGTCGGAAAACAAGATGTGAATGCCTCAAAAGACAAAAAACGGGCCTTCTTTCGCCACTGGATACAGCCAATAAGAAACCATGTGTGGTGGCTATCGTTACATGTAAGATGATCCGGACACTTGTACAAAAATGGAAATCCAGTCAGCAATGTCCATGAGTGGGAAAAAAAAAGAGGAGCCATACCAGGCCGGTCTCCACCCCCATTAACCCTGAAAAATTAGAGAATACAAAATGGTTCATCCACTTTCCCCAGGCTTTGGATGAGTTTGAAAGATATTGTCCTCAACAAGAATGTTGCAAAGAGTTGTGTCAAATAAGCAAATCGCCAAACTGGGGAAGCTAGAAAGATGTACCACAGTGTATGTGTAAAATACCGTCAAAAACGTATTCATACTTCATTGATGGGATGGTGGGCCAGAGTCAAACTGGCATTCTCTAACAAAACCGTAATGTTAAATTGAGTGCCATTGCCGTGCAAGCAAGCCACCATGTCTGGAGCTCCTGAGGGTACACGTCGTCACAGAATGAATTTTCAAAGCACAGAAAAAACTTGGGTGGTGATGAAAAGCCGTCTACGAGCCAACCACAAATGAATTTTTAATGAATCCCATGGAAGGAGTGATGAACGGACTTTATATTAAAACTCACCCATCTGGAAGTCTCGTAGGGATTCTGTACCGGCAAATATTGCCCACTGTCCAAGACCACCACGAGAACAAATGATCCGTGAGCATGAAGGCCGTTTCTAGGAGACATATCAACTCTAAACTACTTGGGAAGATGCATGGATTTTCTATATGTTATTTTGTCCTGTTAATTGGTTTAACTTAAAAAAAAAAAAAATTCATCCACATGGACATGACTACCGTATTTTCGGCCTATAAGGCGACACCAAAAAATCTTATTGTATCAGAATCAAAGGTGCGCTTATAGGCCGGTGACGCCTGATATATGGAAACTTATACAGAAATGTGTACAGACAAGAGACAATGTACTTTTACCAGGTTTTAATAGATCCATCCCCGAAATGTCCGGCACCTCCAACACAGTATATACAGGGTCCCCAGCTCCTGAATGCCCTGGCACCACAACTAACATTGTGCACCATCCTTGCCCTCCCCGCCCTCCCCGAGCACGAGGACGGAGCTCATTAGTGACGACCACGAGGGCAATTCATCATCTATCATCAGTAAACAATCCCCCAAACCTGACAGCCGTAACAGGGTCGAAAGGAAGGAGCCACAGGGAACCCCACAGGAATAACACCCTGGCTGAGGAGGGAAGGAAGGGCTACCCCTGCTGCCATCACCCTGCCTTAACCCCCAGCAGCCATACTCTGAGATCGGGGCTCTATGAAACGCTGAAGGACAAGTTACCGGGAAGTGAAGCTGGCTGTTGAAAATGGCCAAGGTCTGCCACCTGATGGTCATTTTAGGTAGTCATTGATCCGCGCCTTATACTCCAGGGAGCCTTATATTTTTTTTTCAAAATGAACATAGATGTCTTAGCAGGCAGTTATTAGAGGTGCGCCTTAAGTCCGGTGCGCCTAAGGCCGAAAAAATCGGTATGTGTTTTTTTGTCTCAATTACTTTTTTTTAAATAATGAAATAAGATTTGGTTCTTTTGCAAAAATAACTTAAACTTACACAAGAATACAAATAATATGACATAACAAACAGTGTTCCAAATAGTGCAACTTGAAGGTTGTCGTAATCTATTAGAAGGTGGGGCAGGTCTACAAACCATAATAAGGGATACCATTTAAATCCAGTATATGTACATTGGGGTCTGGATAAATATCTCTAATGTTTATTCACCACACAAAGATGGTTAAAGGTATCCGAATTTCTTTGTCCGAGAAATCCATAAAACCAGATTGGTAACCTTGACATAAAATGCATTGCTATGTACATACGAAACTTCTTCTTTCTGAGCTCTTCTGACTTTCTAAATCCTAAAGCAGAGAAGAAATCTTTGTCAGTACCATTTCTAAAAAAAAAAAAGCATGCAAAGAAGTGTAAATTGTAAAGAGACAAACTCTGATTTTGTTCGATTCACATCAGACTCTGAAGCACAATTTCTTATAAAGTAAGTCATCAATTCATGGGCCTACGAGGATGAATATAGAGTAAAAAAATAATATTATAATATCATAGAACAAATCATGAGGCATATAAATAAAGTAGTAGTTAGCCCGTGCAGCTGCTATGGCCAGCGTGTCAGGGCCCAGCATCTGCCTGGACACATGGTCATGCTGCGGCAGGTACCACCAGTCGTTCCGCAGGTGCGACTAGGTTGTGGTGCTGCCAAGGTAGTAATGCGGAGATAATCTGTACCCGGGGGGTGCTGGACAGGAGAAGAATAGCACAGAAAGGCACACTAGGACAATAGGAATCACGGAGCTGGACATGAGCAGGAAACAAGGAACGGCATGGCAAACGGGAACGCAGGTACACAGGAACGGCCCTGGAACACAAGAACGGACTCCTGTCACAAGGAACGCAGGATACACAGGAACGGCATGGCACACAGGACGCAGAATACACAGGAACGGTCTTCGCACACAGGAACGCAGGATACCACCGGAACGGCCTGGCACACAGGAACGCGGATACACAGAGGAACGCCTGGCACACAGGAGACACAGGAACGGCCTCGCACACAGGACGCAGGAGACATGGGGAAAGGCCTGGCAACACAGGAAGCAGGAGGATAAATAGGGGAGCTTTCTCTTCCGGAGAGGCTTGAAGATCCGACCAAAGGTCACCGGAAGGGGCTGGCATTTATAGGAGACCAGCTGCAATTATCCTAGGAGACGGACTTGACATGATCAAAAGACTATTGCGGTGACAGGGGTACAGAATGCATAATATCATGGACAGATTGATTGCGGCTTCACAAATGTGCAGAGGCAGCACTAGAATGATCAGAGGTAAGCCTCTTATACACATGCATCAGATATTGATTCGTCCCCGTTAGTGCATTTGCACTTTACACTGCACTCCTCAAGTTCTGTCCTTTGATAAATAGGAATATCTATATATATATATATATATATTATATATAGATATAGATATATATATATAGGTACAGAGAGAAAGACAGGAGACACGATACAGGCGCACATGTGTGAGTCTGATTTGTAAAAGTTGGTGAGAGGATTTTTAAGTGGAGAGGTACTCACCTAGGGGTTGTACAACCGGTACAACACGAGAGAAGTCCTTTAGGGTATCTCCAGAGTGGTATTCGGCAGCTATCATGGCTATCAGTGCAGATCGTAGGTCACATAGAGAGTGCAGTAGGAACCAATGTGGAAGTTCCAGGACGATATCAGCGCCAATAACTCGGTTTGGAGGGAGTCTTATTTTGTATAGTGTAATTTTATTGAGCTTACTAGACTGCGTTTCGAGCCGGACCGGGCTCTTCTTCAGTTAAACAAAGTTGGTTTAACTGAGGAAGAGCCGGTTCCGGGCTCGAAACGCGTCTTAGTAAGCTCAATAAATTAAACTATACAAAGAAAAGGAATCCTCCAAAACCGAGTGTTATGGCGTGATCTCGTCCTGAACTTCCCATTGGATTACTGTTATATAGATATATATATATATAATATATATATATAACATTAGATAATTTGATAAAAAAACAGGAGACTGCAGACGGAATTAATACTAGATTATAAATATATAGAGTCATCAGACTCCTCTTACATAGATGTATGTAGGATGCAATCATATAGCAAGAAACTAGAGATAAGGCCCAGCATTACAGATACTATTATAGTTAGTATAGTGATTACAGTAATCATTCATTAAAAAAAACCCCAAAAAACCTTTGCTATCATTACCATTATTTTATTGGGTGTGAGGAATCTATTGCCTTTGCCTTGAAAATCTGACTGAACTTTGCTGAGGAAGATGCAGTAGGCTGGGACAGGATGGAATATTTCTCTGTGCAAGTGTAGAAAAGGGAAGTTGTGAGTGGTCGGGATGCAGCAGGGCCTGGAAGGTTAGGGGTGGCGTTTGCCAGCGCCGGGGGCTGGAATGGGTGGAAGATACATCCCTGCTGTGTTTACGCACAAGTGAACTGTGGGGAGTTGTAGGTTCTGCAGCACAAGAAAAGTCAATACAGGAAGGCGGAGATGGTAAAAGTTTGCAGGTGATGTGTAACCCATTATACAGGAGGATCAAAGGTATTTGAATCAAGGTAAGGCATGGTCATTAGGGGATGATGGATGACTAATGGGAACATCTGGTGAATTTTTATAGTCACGGATAAACCTGTAAGTGTTAACGAGCAGTTGGACAGGTGTTACCTAATAAAGTGGCCGGTGGAGTGTATTGTATAGGTAAAGGTAAGATAGATATTATTAGCGTGAGTTGAAGGGGGATAAAAGAGGAAGGATGAACTTATGACACCTTATTATGGGGGTGAGGGGGGAGGGGGGAGGGGAGGGAAATGATTCATTATATGGGCGGGTTAAATAGAATTGGTAAATATAAGTTTAAGAATGCGGAACTAGTCACAAAGAATAAGAATTTTGGGGATTAAAAACAAACACACTCTAATAACTAGATAGGATAACAACACGGTTGTTAATAATTAGAGTATGTACATGATTTAACATAATTCACTGGGGAAAAATAATATGTTCACGGAGAAAATAGAAATGGAATGATTTAGTAGGGTTAGGGGGATATCGCATATGAATGTTAGTTAGGTAGAGAAAGTAGATGTATTTGTTACCATTGGATAGTATTATATATGTATATGTACACTGTTGTATTATTATTTTCTACCTTAAAAGTGTCCCTTGTCTCCTCCCCCTCCCCTGTTTTTTTCCTCTCTTTCCCTTCTTTTCCCTTTTTTTTAGCTTTTCATTCTCATGCATTCCAAATGAATTTCAGAAATTTAGTAAGGTTTTATAGATGCGTACTGACTCTTGTACATGAGATAATGTCATTTTAAGGGAGGCGATGAGATGGTGGGAAGAGGGAATCGAGTCTCTACAGGCTCATGGAATTGTGGTAAACGCTCAAAACGGAATACACCGCTCTAGTGGGTTAGGTGAGATACCACCCCTCTAGTGTGGGATTGTACTGAGCGCTGTCCGCTAGCGCTACTACCTACTGAATTTAGCTAGGGCTAAGAGAGGGTATAGGGTTTTTTTTGTTTGTTTTTCTGTTTTTTTGGGGGGGCCTTGCTTGTCTTCCTCCCCCATTCTTATTTGTAACCTTACACCTAGCGTATCCCCCTCCTATCTTAAAAAGGATTATCGTATGGTATGGAACAGCTAATATTACGGTAGATCTTTGAACACAAAGGCGTTTAAATATAATGAGAAAAGAATCTCTCTGTTGCGTTTGCTCAAAAAACAAAAGCCTCTATTGTATTATACAAGAAACCCATTTGATCAGACCAAATCCCAGGCTCTTTGATAGGAATTACCCCTGTAATCATAGCTCCGGCCTTAGGATTTAAGACAAAGGAAGTCTATGATCCCTTCTCAAAGAAACACGTGGAATTAATAGATAAGAAACTTGACGAAAAAAAGGAAGTTGTTATGTATTTGTTTTAAGGCAAAATAGCCTCAGCTTATAGTTTAGGATCCAATAGTTTACCAAATACCGGTTCAGCTAAAGACCTTAAAGATATCTACATGAAAATGGAGGAGTTCATCGAAGGAAACACTCATTATAGGAGGAGGGATATGAATTGGCCTTAAATCCAATTCTTAGATACGTTCAAGTGGTAGATCTTACAATCTCTCAGGGAATAAGAAGGGCATTCAAGGACTATACCTACTTCCACGATGGCATACGTGGAGATTTCTCCATCCAGCTGAGAAAAGATACACCTTTCTTTTCGACACATAATGTTTATTCTAGAATTGACTAAATCTTTATGTTCCAACAGGCTCTAACATATCTGGAGGATGCAAAGATCTTCCGATTTCATTTCAGATAATGCATTGATCTCGGTCTCCTATCCTCTCACCCTTTAAAGCGAGAAGTTGGATTGGAGATTAATGAGAGCATAAGATGACAAAAGAGAGTCGAGGAGCTATCAGCAAAATAAATAAATTTCTTGAACACAATGACACGCAGCATATCAAAACAGTGGCGGACAGTGGAGGCCCACCAAAAAACCACATTAGGGCATGCTGGTTGGAAATTGGATCACGAATTAAGAAAAACACAACACCCAGGTAGAAGATTTTAAAACAGATACAACAAAGCGAGAAATACATAAAAGAGCAGCTCAGCAGGATTGGGAGCACATCTATGTCAATTAGGGAGCAGTATAAAACAGTAACATTGAATAAAGCCAAAGGCAACAGTACAGAGATGCCGGCGACACTTTTAGAGTTTGGAAACAAAACCGGGAAGATTAGAATTAGCCAGAGCCTTGAGAGATCAGAGAAGTAGGGAATATATATCTAAGATGCAATACTCACTATCACTGGTCACATTACCTCCAAATTCAGGACCTTCGTAAAGATTATTCTGACTCTATACAATACAAAAGAGAGGAGAGAGGATATTGAGGTCCCAAAGACTGTGTACCAAAAATATCTGAGGGACTCGAATATTGCCCTTTCCCCTTCTCAGCTTCCGATAGGAGAGGCAATTGAAGATCTAGATAGACCTATTTCAGTAAAGGATTCAGGAGGCGATCCATCAACAGCATCAGGAAAAGCCCCCAGGACCCGATGGGTTCCAATTAAAATATTATAAAACCTTCTAAACAACTTCAAAAAGATTTTAGGAAACATTTCATACCAATTCAATCAGGGTGAAACCCCTTCCACCAGGACTGCTGAGAGACAAATCTCTGTGATACCATAAAGGGGTTAAAGACCCAAACTCTGTGTGAAATATCGATCCAATTTCGCTCCTTACTCAGATCTAGTTATTGCGGAAGATCCTGGCAATCGGCTTTTGCATACTGGTGGAATATAGTACATAAGAGATCAAATAGGCTTCAGGCTACAGGGAATCAAGAGATGGGGACAATTAGAGCGATTAATGTAATCCATGGAGATCCGGAGGAGGGACATCATGCAGTCCTCTTATCTGTGAGCGGGAGGAAAAGCTATTCGATAGAATGTTGGGATTTCCTCAAGAGCTCCTAACTCATATAGGTTTGGGGGGTGGGAATGCACAAATGGATTGGAGCCTTATATGAAAAAACCAACCGACCCCCCACTGCAGTTAATTAAAATAAATGGTGTGTGCATCTAAATTATTGTTCTCTACGAATGGAACAGACAGGATGCCCCCCTCTCCCCTCTCATATTCTCTTTAGTCATCGAACAACTTTTATGTGCTGTCAGGGTAATATAGATAGAGAAGGTATTAAAATGGACAGAGGAACCATAAAGTGTCCGCCTAAGCGGACGATTATATTTTTCATTTTCTAAACCAAATATCTCATGTGCCGAGCCCTGGTGGTAAGAATTAGAATACAAAATTATCTAAAATATCATTGTACAAATAAATTTAAAATAAATCCGAAATACTAAACTCTCCATCCCACAGTAGCAAAGGCAGTCAATCGAAGGAGAATTTCCCTTCAAATGGAGTACGAAGAGATAAATATTTAGGATCACGTAACAGCTGACTTTAAATAGAAGTCAGAAAGAATTATACGTTAGGATCAGGTAGAGAGAGATATGAGAACGGAGCAAAGGACGTTTTCCGGTTGGCGCAGATGTTCTATAATTAAAAATGAATTTACTCCCAGAATTTGTATTTCTATAAGCAATCCCAAGTACAATAACCAAAGCATTTTTGCAAAGAATATCTTCATATATCTTCGCCTTTATCTGGAGGGGGAAGAAGGCGAGCGTCTCAAAGAGAGATATTATACAGGTCAAAATGTAAAGGAGGATTGGGAGTGCCAACATTTAGATATTATATAGCCACCATCTATCAAGGGTAATGATGGGCATAGACATAAAGATCTGAAATATGGGGTGGAACTAGAAGAAAATATCTCCGATCTCTCTTAAAACTTCCCCCCTGGATTCAACTACCTGTCTGCTGATCTTAAACATCCACACCAGTAAACTCCAACTTAAAGAACTATAACAAATATCTACTAGGAGTCATCTCTCTCCAACATTGTCCCCCCTCTTTCCCATTCTAGATAATCCAAATTGCTACAGGTAGGGAAAGACAGGGATTCAAAGAGTTGAATAATTTGGTGAGAAATTACGTAAGGATACATAAAGGAGATGATGGGGACGCTGAGGTACTGATTACAGGAGACTCCTAGCAAGCTGGGTACTGAGGCACTCCAACTAATCATTTTAAGATCCCTGGCACCAAGCAGGCTCTTTGGGGAGAAAGGAAAGGGGGGAACCCTATTTGTGTTTTTTTGTTTGTTTGTTTGTTGTTTTAGGTTATATACAGGTAGATTTGAGAATCTGATAGTGATGAATGACAGTGTCTTAGAGCGGGCAGCCATAATGCCATAGAAATGACCATACTTTTTTTTCACTCTTCTGCCACCTGCATTAGGTAAATTAGGGTGTGGGTGGGAATGGGGGGAAGGGAATGTATAACATATGGATTGTATTTGTTATTTTATAGCAATGTGTATTTATGAAAATATTTAAATAAGAATTAAAAAAAGAACCTTTTACCATCTTGACGATAAATGCAGTACAATAAATTTTCCTCATTACCTCCTCCAAGATGAGAAAAATATTCATGCTTTCAGCATTTGATAGGGTAGCCAGACTACTTAGTTAAATAGTTGCACTTTTGATCCAAGCCCATCATTGCAGATAGCCATACGATAAGAAAAAACAAACACTAAATTTAATGAAGAGGGTGAGTATATACTATACTAGCCTTCGCTGCAGGAAACGCATCTCTTACACCCTGTCTAACACATCCTGGATATTGAGGACCCATACATTTGATTTTTGGCACATAGAACACAGGTATTCATTGAAAGAAGAGTTGTTTTTAAAGAAGGTTGTTTCTTTGTGCAAGAGAATAGGAGAAGGATATGTTATTTTAACAATCAGCAAGTTGATGTCTCATATACAGAACCCATTTCCAACTATCACATCAACGCTAATATTCAGTTCGTGGCATTACACATTACAATTCTATGTGGACTTTATCTTACAACACTTATGTTCAGGTATTAACTCCATGATACCAAAATATCAAGAGAGCACACTTGCACTTGTTTGGGAGGATCTTTTACTTTCAGTAATTGAGCACCCAATAGCTCTCGGCTGCTGCCATATTTCCTGCACAGTGAGTGGGGGGAGTAGCTTGGAGCGTAAAATTCCACGTTCGCCTTCAGGCAGCAAATAGGCTAGAATCGGCCCTGACCCAAACATTTGCTACCAGCCACGGAAGACAAGCTACTGAAACAATTCACGTTAGAATATATTGACAAAGAACCCATAGCACACATTGCACATCCTGTGGATCAGTACCAGTTGTCCCGACTACTTACACTCTCAATGCATTTTGTCTCCCTCCCCAACTTTCAGACTTAAAATCAACATTAGCCATTTTGTTTTATAGAAACCTTCTTTAGCACACCATTTTCCATTTTAGTCAAGGGTGTATTTAATGGGAACATGTCAGCTGGTTGGACCATACGCTGCCAGCATGCCATTATCAAGCTGGATTTGAGAGTCCCAAGCTGTTTAAACAAGTCCTGCCCACTGCCAAGTATGATATAATCAAAGGGAGGGAGGCTGGGGGTTGCCTCATGTGAAGATGCTTCAAACCCTCAGACATTTGTCCTAATTTGAAGTGAATTCAGTATATGGTGTACTACCTGATCCTGATGCCAGACAGGAAATACAGTTTACCTTCTGTTTGGTAGTCAACTTAATTAGCTATGAATTTTTTTAAAAACTTAAACATAAGAAATAAGAGGACATATCATAAGTAATATTGGCACAGAGATTTCCAAGATATTATTTTTATTTTAGATTGATGAAACAGTTAGCCATTTCCTTGACACAATGAACTTACTTTTAAAGTATACTCATTCATTTTTCTCAATGAAAGAAATGCTGGGATTTTAATGACTTTATGGGAATGATGAACACGTATGAAGGAACCATATTCTGGGTGGGAAGCTCCCCAGTCACTGTATCTCCTTGTACTCTCCAGTTTCTCAGGTAATACTGAGTCCCTTGTAGTTGGGGTCCTCATAGAACATCCAGTATCCATCATGCCACATGGCAGGAATTAATGTAATGGTACTGGCGGAACCTATCATAAACATGAGGACAATCTTCATTGAACTCCATCATTTGACCACGGCAGGTAAATCTAGCCTTTTCATAAATCCGACTATGAATGAACATTGATTGCTGTCGTGTTTTCAGTAAAAAGTATAGAATTATTGGAAACCTTTTCATGTGACTATGAAATATTCTTGGAATGCACATACACAATATTTATTTATTCTATCAAGGGTATCCCATTCAATGAGTAGAACATTAAGTTGTCAATGAAAATGTAAATAGGAAAAATGTGAACTATTATACTTGAAGATTGTAAAATAAGGTTATTTACTAAAAATCTGTTAAAAAAAAACTTACCTGAGGGCTTAAAAGACAAGAAGTATGAGTCATGTTAGGCCCATCAATTGCTGGAATTCAGGTACTCTCCTCTGTGAAGGAGAGTAATGGTGTCCTCTGTTAGTTGGGGTTGTTAATAAAGGGATCCAGTTTACCACTTTCTACACGGATAGAGTTACAACGTCTGAAGTTATGAGGACATATGGAATTCAGAGTGGCATCATAGAGCGACCCTGATTTGAAAAGTTCTGTTCTTCATAGACATGATCTACGATGGATGAAAATAAAATTAATACAAAATAAAATTGTTATACTTTAAGGACATTGAACCTAATAAACAAACATAAAGCGCTGGATTACACATCAATTTTACATTTAGCCTGTCAGCATGAATCATCTCAGGCTCTCTTCATCTCATTGAGTATGACCTAAGAGACATGTTTAGGTAAATAGGGGAGGATTCACTAGTACTTTGTTAGGGAAAAGAGAGGGATGAGGAAGGGAAAAGTTGTTAGTGTGTACGCTAACATATAACTTTTATTAATTCTTATAAATATAGTTAATATTTATTTGTGAAGTATATCCAAAAAACAGTTAGGCTCATTGTGATCACCATACTATATGGTAGCAGAGAGGCGTCAGTGGTTGCCAGCCCAGGACAACATACAGGAGTGGATCCCCTAATTCTTCTGTTACTTCTCCTGTTAAAGATATAAAACGTCCCCTACAATATGTACTTATATAAGGGAAGTAGTATTTGGGAGACAGAGTATTAACACAGTGCAGCCAGCTAGAGCCATGCCAATCTGCTCTGGTAGTAAATACATTAGTGCTTACTATGATATTAGGACACCAAAACCCCTTGCAAGCAGTATAATAATTTTTTGTGCAGCAGATGGTTTCACTAAATAGTCAAAATCGCTGCCTCAGAGACCCACCAAAGGGCGATGCTATTATGTGTATACAGTAGCGCCGTTATTCTCCGCAACACACAATGCCACTCAGCTGGAAGTAGAGTATAGAAGATGATCCGAGCTTTAGGCTCACAGCTTGTAATGAGCGCTGCACAGGCAGTCTCTGCATTCTAATGCTGTGGCATGGTTATAGAGCAGTTCACACTATTGGATGAATTTACTGCTATCAGTTCCGACGTCGTATCGCAGAACTTCTGCCATTATTTGATCGGCGTCGCAGCGTGATGACAATACGCTATCTAATGGCTGATAGGGCAGCAAGCAGTAGCGTGAGGTGAGGCAAGCGGGATCTTCAGTGATATGAAATAAATGTGATAAAAACTGTCTCTTATTACTAGTCCCTTAAACTTATGGCTACATAACAAAACAGCTTGTCCCAGCTTCTTCTAGGGGCCATTTTCTACTAAGGATATTCATTCACTTTATTAATACTTTGGGTGCTGCTAGTGAGGAGGGTAAATTACTTGTGAGTAATTTACCAAAACATTCAAAATTTTTACAACCATATATATGATCTAAACAGATAAAAAAATCATTTTATAACAGACACTAGGAAAAATGCAGTGGGTTACAAATGGATACTTTTTTTCTTACCTTTCCCATTTTGCCTTGACTAGTTTGTTATACAATATCCCGTCTTAACCACCATGTTACCAGGAGCGAAGAGAAGAGAGAACTTTTACCTCCATCCGCGATTGTGTTTAGATAGCGCTGACATTTTGCAACTAACCGAATGAAAAGCTTTGTTACTGAAGACTTTTCAGTATCTTACTGGGCTTTTGTTTGCAGTATTTTGTTTGCGCACAACTTTTTAGAAGCTTCTCAAGAACATTACACATATTGAAAAATAAGTTTTATATATGGTTCACATCAAGTCAAGTAGAACAGCCTGAATAATTCTTTTTTTTTTTTTTTGCTTTATTATATTTGCAATTATGAAGAGAAAAAAACAAAGTAGAAAAATACACAATAAAAGTCCTGGCTGTTGAAGTATGACTTTTACCCTTTGCCACACCGATATGTTATAGTACGTCATGAACGTAGATCCTATTATGTCCACCTTATGTCACTGGGTCGTGATGGAATTGGCACCAGAATGTAGTGAGTGTTAACTCCTTCACCACCTATGGTCAAGCATGATGCAGGGTGCGAGGGTTTCCTCTAAGGAATTGGACCCCAGAGGCTTCTACCAGGGATCTGGTCATATTAGGGCAACAACGAGGTCTGCCAATTGCCTAGAAAGTCTGCACAAAGCGCACAGTGTGAAAACTGTCTAAGCTGCTTCTTCATGATAGCCAGGACATAAGTATGTAGTCAGGTGTCTTGGACTTGAAAACCAGTAAAACCCCCCTTACCCTATGTACCCTTAAGGTATTCCCCTACCATCAAATTGTCTTTACACTGGAGCGAATGATCTCCTTACAAAGGTGGTGTAACCTGTAAGCCTATAATGTATTAAAACTAGGCTGAAAGTCCTTGTATGTTTTTTGCAAAAAGAAAAAAAAAACTATTCAAAAAAAAAAAGGATCTTAGATTTTAAAAAGTTTTACTACAAATAAAATTTCGAGATAAGTAAAACTGGTGAAATGCAAGTTAAGTTAAAATGAAACTTTTAATACAGCAAATATTTAAAATGAGAAGTCAAACAAAAATGGGGCACATTTATTTACGCCGGTCGGTCTATAAAATAATTTTGCGCTGATTCTCAGAATGTGTCGCTTCCCCGATCAGCCAGAGACCGGAGTTCACCTTTTCTTCCCAGGCAGTAAGTGCATGTTGTAGCGACCGTCTGACTTCTGTTGCATGAAAAGTCGTATTGCGTGCCGCCAAATCTCCTCTACATACTGTCCACCAGTGGTGTGGCAATTCCTAGGGAATCTGCGTAGAAATTCTGAGGAGAGTGCGGCGGCTGGCCCTTAGTAAAAGCCCCAATGATCTAACCACCGTAGAAAAATGCTAAAATGCCGACCCTCAGGGTTAAATGCCTCAACCCCAATGTTTGGCAATGATCAAAACAAAATGGTGATCAGCCTGTAAATACTACACTCTAAGCGAGTAACGTATGGATAGTACACAGAAACAGCACAAAAATAATGTCGTATAAGGTTGTATACTGAGGAAAACACAGGTACTTGTTGCTTAGCAATTAAGTTAAGACGTCCCATGAGATCACGGATTCCTGGGTAGAAGAATTGGAAAAAAAACAAGAAACATAAAAAGCATGCAGTTGAAGTGTAAGGATAGCATAAGGTGAAATTTAAACTGGATCCTGAGTCACCCTCAAAGATGGCTGGGACCCTATTATACCCTAGTGCAGCAACTCGGGGCAAAAGACCCTATATGACCATCACCCGATTGGCACATGGCGGATGGCTGAGGACTTGGATGTCTGCGTAAGCAGACTCAGCTTAACAGATATTTGGGGCTCATTCCCCTAAGTCCCCGTGGGGCAGTAAAAGAACCCAAATGTGACTAGAAAAATACTGAAGAAATAAGCTGACCAATGCCGGTTGGTGCGGAAATACAAAATGGCACCGATCCTCCACCGAATTTTACTGCCAAAATAATTCGATGCTGACAGCCTGGCACAGACCATGCGCCAGTCACGCCTGTGCTACTATAGCAAAAAAAAAACCACTATTTAAGTTGGTACTGCCGAAGATCCTGGAACACGCCCATGACCCCAGTTAATGATGGAACTATCAGGGAGGAAAGAAGGTCGGGTGGGGAGAAAAGGGAGACAATAGCAGTGCAACAGGGCACCATTGTTGAATCTAACACAGTGCTAGCTGACAGCCTAACAACACAGTAGAAGGGATGAACATGACTTTGATACTAATTGAGGACAAAGAAAGTTAGGAGCGGACATTAAAAACATTCAGAAATGCAATTCACTCCTTCACTAGATGTCTTCCATTTTAAATCTTGATTGTCATGCAGTCACCAATGTAGTAGAAGAAAGCAGGGAGAATTATGTAGCACTACCGTCAAAATGGGTAGGATGCAAGCATACACGTTTCACGTGCCTTAGCTTTAGACATTGATCAAAACAAAAAACCTCAGGATTAAGGGACTGCCAATCCTCATGATAAGCCAGCAAAAACAGTAAACATACAAAGATACAAGAGGCATACTCCAAAGCAGCAAGAGAGTTCAAGGATTTTGAATATGAAGAGACGTTTCCTTATAAGAGTACTTTTTTATTGACAGTGCTCGTTTCTGTTTTACACATTTATTTGGCTGTATGTTTTTGCTTTACTGTAGCTCCTTTAATACGTCTCCGGGGTAACCCTTTTTCTTAGAACCTTCCCTAACAAATTGCCATGTTATATAGAGATCCATTGTTTATACAGTACATTTTTCCTTATATTGTTAATCCACATTGGGGGTGGTGTGATGGATGTGTGAACTTGCATAATTTTTGAAGTGGGTTTTTCTTTGAAAAAGAATCCCCCTCTGATGGATTTTATAGATCTAGAAATGTAAGTTCGTTCACTTTTCTCCAGGGAGAAAGAGATTACCCCAAGAATTTATTTTGTAATATTCTTTGAAACAAATATTCTGTGATACTTACCAATAGGTCCTGGACCACAAGGAGAAAAAATCAATTCTATAAAAGCATTCTAATATGAACTAATGTTCACGGGAACGTTTTTTTTTTCATTTTGTATAGATATATTTTTCATTTGTTCTTAAAAAGGCTCCATAAATAAGTTTGCCGAATGGGGGGCAAAACTTGTGGCCCATAGATTTAATGAGCTTCTCAGTGGTTACAGCTTTGGGTTATAGTAAAATACTTATTCTTTAGTACTATATACAGACATTCTAAGATGAAGGACCTTTTCTTTGGTAATTTTTGCATCTGTTCTAAGATGTTGACGGGCGATCTTTTTTATAATTATTTAATTAACAAGTATTATAAAAATTATTGAAAAAATCTTTAAAAGTCGTCAAGAAACCACCCTGGAGGATCAGAAGAAACATATCATGGATTAGCCTATGAAAAAAAAGGGCCGATTAACAAAGAAGAAAAGAATTCTATTTACGCCTTTTCCATCCAATGGAATATTTCTATTTCTTGCGAAATTCCACAAAAAGATACAAAAAAAAACACTGGCAGGACGCATGATATCTGGAATGGATCAATAAGAGCAAGATACTCTGCTTTGTATCTCATTTTGCTAAATATGTTTTGACGCTGTATAGATGATGTGTTCTGTTGAGGGTGCTGTTTGTGATCACCACGTTGCTGCATTTGGCGAATCAGACAGTTGTTTCCGTCATCTGATTCAGAAAACGAATCAGACAGTTGTTTCCGTCATCTGATTCAGAAAATACGTCAAAGAACTTGAACACAGTTTTCAGGTAAATGGGAAAGGATAACAGCTATTGCCTGCGCTGCAATCTCTTCTCTGTATGAAAAAATGGAAAAGAAGCATCAATCCATTGTGCAAAAAACTATTTATTTTATTCCACCATAAAAAAACATCAATAAATATTTCCCCACAAAAAAACAAGCATTGAGTACTGCTTCTTTGCAATTTTTCCAGAAGATCATTTGTGCTATTATTTGATGTCTCTCTCTTTCTACATATAGTGAAGAAAATCAGTTTTTGATCAAATACTTATAGTAATACAAATAAACATGTATTTCATGCAATAAAATGCTTATTATTTTACAATAATACAATGTGATTTCTGCATTTTTTTTAGATTCTGTCTCTCACACAGTTGAAGTACACCTAAAATAAAAACGATTGCTCGATTATTTGAAGGTGAGAAAACTTGACATATATTGCATGAATTCTCAAAATTATTAGGATTTAAGTTGGTTATAAATTGATAGGGTTCTAATCTTATTTTTTTGCATTCTAGGTATTACATTGCAGAATGCCATCCTGCATTGTAAAGGGTTGTTGAAGAAGTTGGAGAAAACGAGATCCCAACGTTAGTCTTCATGTGTTTCCAAGACAACCTGAAAAAATAAGGCAGTGGCTCATGCAAACTGGACAATATGTTGACGATCTCGAAACCATGGTCAAGAAAGTCCATGATGGCAAAATCTATGATATATATAAAATGTGTTCATTACATTTTGCACCTGATGCTTATACTTACCATGAAGATCGACGTACGGCCTTCATGGTAAGGCCTAATGCATTTCCAACAATATTTCCCACTGCTGAATATAGACCTCAGCTTACAGAAGCAGCCAATGTTTCTGAAAATATAATGGTAGATCACCATAAAGCTTATTTCTCCAAAGTTGATCTAATTGCCCCATGTGTAACTGACATGACTGTTTCCACCACCAGCGTGTCATATACAACATCCTCATTATCAACCAATGTCACTACAACAACAGCAGTGGCTCCATCAGTGTTCTGTTTGACAATCAATGTCGTTCCAAGGCTTCCTGTCCCAGAAAGCTCAGAAATAGTTTTTGCCAAACGCAAAAATAAAACACATCACATTGTGGAAAAAAAGAAATGTGAACTCTCTACCGGAGCCATTGCCAGCACCTCTCATTTGGATGTCCCTTCTAAAACATTTTCAGACAAAGGAACCAACACTGAAGAAATCATAAAGAAAAGACACTTTGCTGTGAACACGGATAATTGGAAACAAAAATAAAATAGTCACACCCAAACCCATATCACCAATAGGCATAGGAAAATGCAATGTGATATAAGAACAAAACTGGAATTTGCTGTGGATCACGAAGCTACAATTTCAATTTTCAACCCATCTAATCTTACCTGCGAATCCAGCAGTAATTCTGAGGATGAAGATAATGTAATGGAAGTCAACACTACTTCACAACTTGAAAGTGGTCCAATATGGAGCTCTACTCCAATCAAAAAAACCAAAACAGCATCCATTCCCAGTGCACTGTTAGATCATGATTATGCCTGCCAAAAACATCATTTTAGAGAACATCCAAGTTCAGGTGAAGAATTTCACGATGTACCTTTATCTCCAATAGTAGACAGCATGGCTCCAATTTTAGAAGAGTCTGAGCAGCCATCAAAAGAACCATCAAATGACCCTTTACAGGAGGTTTCACAAGTGACGGAACCAACTACCACATTAGGAATGGAAACGTCAGATGAAACTTTTCAAATATCAGAAAGTGAGGAAGAGGAGGATGAAGATTTAAGTGACCAAGAGTTACTAACTGAAAGAGAATTTCAACCGTTATACTTTGGCTGCAGTGACCATGCAACAGAGGAGAAGTTTATAGTGTTTGAATGCTCATTTAGAAAACTGTTAGCTCTCATTCCGTGTCAAGCCCGAAAAAATTGCAAAGCTTCAATTGTGGCATACAAAAAACTGTATATAGGAAGCATGATCTCTTTTCACGTAAAGTGTGAGAATGGCCACGAATCTAAATTATGGGAAACACAGCCGAAACAAGGAATGCAGCCATTGGGCAATCTCCTAATTTCTGCTGCAGTTTTGCTAAGTGGATCCAGCTTTTTAAAAATGATGTCGTTCTTCAGGATTTTAAACCTGAAAGCAATTGGTAAATCAACATTTTTTAAAAAACAAACTATTTCCAGCTATTGATTACACATGGAAAAAAGAGCAAAGTATCATTCTTTCTGAGCTAACCAATAGACCTGTTTGTTTGATAGGGGATGGACAAATAGACAGCCCAGGCTTCTCTGCCAAATATTGTGTTTATTCCCTAATGGATCATGACAGCAAAAAAAATTGTTGCTTTTTCAGTGGAGCAGCTTGTGCCTACAGTGTCATCAGTGGGATTAGAAAAAATTGCCTTTGAAAAAACACTTCAGTTTTTGCTGCAAAGCGGAATTAACATTGAGATAATTGCAATCGCCATGTCTCGATTAGGAAGCTAATGCGGGAAAAATATGGATCGATCATGCATCAATTTGATGTCTGGCACATGGCAAAATCCGTCGGAAACAAGATTTTGAATGCCTCCAAGACAAAAAACGGGGCCATTCTTTCGCACTGGATACAGCCCATTAAGAACCATGTGTGGTGGTGCTCTCGTACATGTAATGATGATCCGGACCAACTTGTACAAAAATGGAAATCAGTCATCCATGTCCATGAGTGGGAAACAGAGGAGCCATACCAGGCCTGTCTCCACCCACCATTAACCCCTGAAAAATTAGAGAATACAAAATGGCTTCATCCACTTTCCCCAGCTTTGGATGATTTGAAAGATATTGTCCTCAACAAGAATTTTTTGAAAGATTTGTGTCAAATAAGCAAATTCTGCCACACTGGGGAGCTAGAAATATACCACAGTGTATGTTTAAAATACCGTCAAAAACGTATTCATTACTTCATTGATGGGATGGTGGCCAGGAGTCAACTGGCAGCTCTATACCACAACCGTAATGTAAATTGAGTGCATGCCGTGGTCAAGCAAGCCACCATGTCTGGAGCTCCTGAGGGTACACGTCGTCACAGAATTGAATTTTCAAAAGCAAGAAAAACTTGGGTGGTGAAAGCCGTCTACGAGCCAACCACAAATGAATTTTCTAATGAAATCCTCATGGAAGTGATGAACGTACTTTATATTAAAACTCACCCATCTTGGAAGTCTCGTAGGGATTCTGTACCTGCAAATATTGCCACTGTTCCAAGACCACCACGAGAACAAATGATCCGTGAGCATGAAGGCCGTTTCTAGGGAGACCATATCAACTAAACTACTTGGGAAGATCGCACTGGATTTTCTATATGTTATGTTTGTTCCTGTTAATTTTGTTTAACTTAAAAAAAAAAAATTCATCCACATGTACATGACTACCGTATTTTTCGGCCTATAAGGCGCACCAAAAATCCTTTAATTGTCTCAGAAATCAAAGGTGCGCCTTATAGGCCGGTGCGCCTTATATATGAACTTATACAGAAATGTGCTACAGACAAGATGCACTGTACTTTTACCAGTGTTTAATAGCTCCATCCCCAGAAATGTCCTGCACCTTCCCACACAGTATACAGGGTCCCCAGCTCCTGAAGTGCCCTGGCACCACAACTAACATTGTGCCCATCCTGCCCTCCCCGCCCTCCCCTAGCACGGAGAGACCGGAGACCGATTAGAAGTTGGTGGGCAGGTCTCCAAACACATAATCAGGATACCATTTAAATCCAGTATATGTTACATTGGGGTCTGGATAAATATCTCTAATTTTATTCACCACACAAGATGGTAAAGGTATCCTATTTCTTTGTCCAAGAAATCCATAAACCAGATTGGTAACCTTGACATAACATGCATTGCTATGTACATAAGAAACTTCTTCTCTTCTGAGCTCTTCTGAGCTTTCCTAAAGTCCTAAAGTAGAGAATAAATCTTTTTCATTTACCATTTCTAAAAAAAAGCATGCAAAGAGTGTAAAATTGTAAAGAGACAAACCTCTTGATTTTGTTCGAATTCAACATCAGACTCTGGAAGCACAATTTCTTTATAAAGTAAGTCATCTACTTCATGGGCCTAAGAGGATGAATATAGAGTAAAAAAAAATATATATAATATATAGAACAAATCAGGGGCATAAGTACAGTAGTAGTAGCCATAGCAGCTGCTACGGGGCCAGCTGTGTCATGGGCCCCAGCATCTGGCCTGGCACATGGTCATGCTGCGGCAGGGTACCACCAGGTCGTTCCGCAGGTGCGACTAGCGTGTGGTGGCTGCCAAGGTAGTAATGCAGGAGATAATCTGTACCCGGGGTGATGGCAGGAGAATAGCACAGAAAGGCACACTAGGACACTAGGAATCGCAGGAGCTGGAACATGGATCAGGAATACAGGAACGGCCTGGCAAACAGGAACGCAGGATACACAGGAACGGCCTGGCACACAAGAACGGCCTGGCACACAGGAACGCAGGATACACAGGAACGGCCTGGCACACAGGAACGCAGAATACACAGGAACGGCTTCGCACACAGGAACGCAGGATACACAGGAACGGCCTGGCACACAGGAACGCAGGATACACAGGAACGGCCTGGCACACAGGAGACACAGGAACGGCCTCGCACACAGGAACGCAGGAGACATGGGAACGGCCTGGCACACAGGAACGCAGGATAAATAGGGGAGCTTTCTCTTCAGGAGAAGGCTTGAAGATCCGACAAGGGTCACAGGAAGGGGCAGGAATTTATATGAGACCAGCTGCAATTATCCTAGGAGACGGACTTGGCATGATCAAAAGACTATTGCGGTGCCAGGGACAGAATGCATCATATCATGGAAGATGATTTCTGCTTCACAAAATGTTGCAGAGGCAGCACTAGAATGATTAGAGTGTCAGCTCTTCTACAAATGCATCAGATATTGAATTCTGTCCCCGTTAGTGCATTTAGCACTTTACACTGCACTTCTCACATTCTGTCCTTTGATAAATAAAATATCTATCTATATATATATATATATATATATATATACATACACATAGATAATTTGATAAAAACAGCAGATTGATATATAATACATAGATATAAATATATACATAGATGTGTAGTAGGATGCATATCATATAGCATAGAACTAAGAGATAAAGCCCTGCAGTTACAGATACTAATTTATAGTATAGTATTACAGTATCATTCATAACACTTTGCTATCATTACCATTATTTTATTGTGTGAGGGATCTATTGCCTTTGCCTTGAAAATCTGACTGAAACTTTGCTGAGGAAAGATGCAGTAGCTAGACAGGATGGAATATTCTCTGTGCACTGTGTAGGAAACAGGAAGGTGTAGTGGGCGGGATGCAGCAGAGCCTGGAAGGTGTAGTGGGCGGGGTTGCCAGCACCGTGTAGGCTGGAATGGGTGGATACACTCCCTGCTGTGTTTACAGTACAATGCACTGTGGGGAGTGTAGTTTCTGCAGCACAAAAACGTCCATACAGGAAGCTGAGATTGTAAACATTTGCAGGCTGATGTGTAACCCCATATGCAGGGAGGATTCAAAGTTGGAATCAAGGTAAGGCATGGTCATTAGGGTGATGATTGATGACTACTGGGAACATCTGGTGAATTTTTATAGTCCCGGATAACCCCTTTAAGAATTCCAGTTCCTCCATTTTGTTTGTGAGGGTTCTGGCATTATTGGTATTAGAGAATGTAAGAACAGGTTGTAATTTGTAATATACTGTACAGCAGTGTCGGACTGGCCCACCAGAGTACCAGAGGAACCTCCGGTGGGCCCTAGCTCACCCCAATACTGAACACCAGAGGTCCATCAGAAAACACCACAATTTGGAGGCTGCTTGAGTATATTTCCTGGGGGATAATGTAGAGTGGGCCCCCAAATTGATTTCTCTGGTGGGTCTAAGGAAACCCAGTATGACACTGCTGTGCAGTACTAGAAGCAAAAGATTGTTCCACCAGTAGGAGCCAAACAGTTACTCAGGTTTTTAGTTACAGATTTTGTTGCAGAGCAAGGAGCATCTACATCTTCTCCTTCAACCTCTTAAAGACTTGGCCGTTTTGGTTTTTCTGTTTTCATTTTTTCAGTACCCACCTTCACAGGGTACTTCATTGTCTTTAAGGAGGCCAATGCCATTGACTGGGCCGCTTAATGATGCACAAATCAATCAGTGAATACGATATGAATACCATATATACACAAGTGAATAAAAAAAATAAACTTCCATACTCACCTTTCAATTTTCTCAATGCTCTCCACGACTCCTCTTTCTTCTTCTTTTCACTCATAAAAGAGCAGGCAGAGATGCGCCCATCGGAGGCGGTGTTGCCACTGCTGATGTCATGGTGTGTGCAGGTGGGCGGAGCACATGGACGTATCTCTGCCAGCTCTGTTACTAGCGAAGAGAAAAAGCAAAAGAAGCCAACGGAGAGAATCAGTAGGTGAGTATGTAAGTTTATATTTTTTACACACTGCAGGGCATTTCTTTAATAGGGGGGCTGCAGGGCAATTCATTAAAAGGGGAACTGCAGATCATTTAATTAATAGAGGACTGCAGGTAATTTCCTTGATAGGGGTACTGTGCACAGGTCTGCCACCAGCTGGTCATTTTTAGGTACTGCATTTGATCCTGCGCCTTATACTCCAGTGCGCCTTATATATGAACCTAGATGTCTTAGCAGGCATTTATTAGAGGTGCGCCTTATAGTCCGGTGCGCCTTATAGGCCGAAAAATACGGTATCCGTCTAAATGCTCTTTAATTAGTTTATTTCTTAATAAATTTGTAATTATTTGCTTTGTACAATATTTGCAGTTTTTATATTTACCACCAGATGTCGGCATGGGAGAGACTCCTCATTAGTAATTAAAGATCACCACATCTCATTTTACTGTCTGCTGCGAAGATGGTCTCCCACTGCACAAATTTCTGTTTCTGTAAATAATAAAACAGACATCTTATTGATCCAGAGAAGTGTATGGTAACTCATGGCGGCAAGGAATCTTATTCCGTGTCTCATCAAAAATTTGCTCTTGTTGACATAGTAATAATAATTTGTAGTAGGATGCATATCATATAGCATAGAACTAAGAGATAAAGCCCAGCAGTTACAGATACTAATTTATAGTATAGTATTACAGTATCATTCATAACACTTTGCTATCATTACCATTATTTTATTGTGTGAGGAATCTATTGCCTTTGCCTTGAAAATCTGACTGACACTTTGCTGAGGAAAGATTCAGTAGCTGGACAGGATGGAATATTCTCTGTGCACTGTGTAGGAAAAAGGAAGGTGTAGTGGTCGGGATGCAGCAGAGCCTGGAAGGTGTAGTGGGCGGGGTTGCCAGCACCGTGTAGGCTGGAATGGGTGGATACATTCCCTATAGTCCCGGATAACCCCTTTAAGTGTTAACGAGCAGTTGGACAGGTGTACCTAATAAAGTGGCCGGTGAGTGTATGTACTAGGTATAAAGGTAAGATAGATATACATTAGCGTTAGTTAAGTGGGATAAAAGAGGAAGGGATGAAATTTATGACACCTTATTATTGGGGGTGAGGGGGAGGAGGAGGGAAATGATTCATTATATGGGAGGATTAAATAGAATTGGTAAATATAAGGTTTAAGAATGCGGAACTAGTCACAAAAATAAGAATTTTGGGGATATAAAAAACAAACATTCTCTAATCAATATATAGGACTTGTGGGAAACACAAAAGGATACAACACGGTTGTTAATAATTAGAGTACATGATTTTACACATAATTCACTGGGGAAAATATATATGTTCACGGAGAAAATGGAACATGATTATAGTAGTAGGGGGATATCGCATATGAATGTTTAGTTAGGTAGAAGGAAGTAGATGTATTTTTTACCATTGGATATATATATGTATATGTACACTGTTTTATTTATTTATTTTCTACCTTAAAATTGTCCCTTGTCCTCCCCCTCCCCTTTTTTTTGATGATTGATGACTACTGGGAACATCTGGTGAATTTTTATAGTCCCGGATAACCCCTTTAAGTGTTAACGAGCAGTTGGACAGGTGTACCTAATAAAGTGGCCGGTGAGTGTATGTACTAGGTATAAAGGTAAGATAGATATATATTAGCGTTAGTTAAGTGGGATAAAAGAGGAAGGGATGAAATTTATGACACCTTATTATTGGGGGTGAGGGGGAGGAGGAGGGAAATGATTCATTATATGGGAGGGTTAAATAGAATTGGTAAATATAAGGTTTAAGAATGCGGAACTAGTCACAAAAATAAGAATTTTGGGGATATAAAAAACAAACACACTCTAATCAATATATAGGATACAACACGGTTGTTAATAATTAGAGTACATGATTTTACACATAATTCACTGGGGAAAATATATATGTTCACGGAGAAAATGGAACATGATTATAGTAGTAGGGGGATATCGCATATGAATGTTTAGTTAGGTAGAAGAAAGTAGATGTATTTTTTACCATTGGATATATATGTATATGTACACTGTTTTATTTATTTATTTTCTACCTTAAAATTGTCCCTTGTCTCCTCCCCCTCCCCTTTTTTTTCCCTCTCCTTTTCCCTTCTTTTCCCTTCCCTCTCCTTTTCCCTTCTTTTCCCTTTTTTTTCGCTTTTCCTTCTCATGCATTCCAAATGAATTTCAGAAATTTTAGTAACTGGTATAGCTGCGTACTGACTCTTTATACATGAGATAATTGTCATTTTAAGGGAGGCGATGAGATGGGGGAAGAGTGGGACTCGAGTCTCTACAGGCTCATGGAATTTTGGTAACGCTCAAAAGAATACACCTCTCTAGTGGGTTAGGTGAGATACAACCCCTCTAGTGTGGGATTGTACTTGAGCGCTTTCCGGCGCTACCTACCTACTGAATTTAGCTAGGGCTAAGAGAGGTAATAGGGTTTTTTTTTTGTTTGTTTTGTTCTGTTTTTTTGGGGGGGGGCCTGCTTGTCTTCCTCCCCCATTACTATATTTGTAACCTTACACCTATCGTATCCCCCTCCTAATCTTAAAAAGGATATCGTATGGTCATGGACCAGCTACATATACAGGCGGTCCCCTACTTAAGGACACCCGACTTACAGACAACCCATAGTTACAGACAGACCCCTCTGACCTCTGGGGAAGCTTTTTGAATGCTTTACTATAGTCCCAGATTGCAATGATCAGCTGTAAGGTGTCTGTAATGAAGCTTTATTGATAATCCTTGGTCCCATTACAGCAAAAAATGTTTAAACTCCAATTGTCACTGGGGCCAAATTTTTTTTTGTCTGGATCTACAATGATAAAATATACAGTTTCGACTTACATACAAATTCAACTTAAGAACAAACCTCCAGACCCTATCTTGTACGTAACCCGGGGACTGCCTGTAGTATCTTTGAACACAAAGGGTTTAAATATACATGAGAAAAGAATCTCTCTGTTGCGTTTGCTCAAAAAACAAAAAGCCTCTATTGTATTAATACAAGAAACACATTTTCGATCAGACCAAATCCCTAGGCTCTTTGATAGGAATTACCCACTTGTATATCATAGCTCCGCCTTAGATTCTAAGACAAAAGGGACTTCTATTATCTTCTCAAAGAATACACCGTGGGAATTAATAGATAAGAAAATTGACGAAGAAGGTTGTTATGTATTTGTTAAAGGCAAAATAGCCTCAGCTTTATATGCTTTAGGATCAATATATTTACCAAATACCGGTCAAGCTAAAGCCCTTAAAGATATCTTACATGAAATGGAGGAGTTTATCGAAGGAACACTCATTATAGGAGGAGATATGAATTTGGCCTTAGATCCAATCTTAGATACGTCAAGTGGTAGATCTTCAATCTCTCAGGGAATAAGAAGGGCTATTCAAAGGACTATACCTACTTTCCAACTGATGGATACGTGGAGATTTCTCCATCCAGCTGAGAAAGATTACACCTTCTTTTCGCATACACATAATGTTTATTCTAGAATTGACTATATCTTTATGTCTCACCAGGATCTAACACATCTGGAGGATGCAAAGATCTTCCCGATTTCATTTTCAGATCATGCATTGATCTCGGTGTCCTTATCCTCTCCTCCCCTTAAAGCGAGGAGTTGGGACTGGAGATTAAATGAGAGCATATTAGATGACAAAATGATAGTCGAGGAGCTATCAGCCAAAATAAATAATTTCTTTGAACAAAATGACACGCCAGATATCTCAAAACAGTGGCGGAACAGTGGAGGCACACAAAAACCACATTAGGGGCATGCTGGTGGAAATTGGATCACGAATTAAGAAAAAACACAACACCCAGGTAGAAGATTTATTAAAACAGATACAACAAATAGAGAAAATACATAAAAGATCAGCTCAGCAGGATCTGGGAGCACATCTATGTCAACTTAGGGAGCAGTATAAAACAGTAACATTTAATAAAGCCAAAGCAACATTACAGAGATGCCGGCGACACTTTTACGAGTTTGGAAACAAACCAGGGAAGATATTAGCCAGAGCCTTGAGAGATCAGAGAAGTAGGGCATATATATCGAAGATTGCAAATACTCACTATCAATTGGTCACATTACCATCCCAAATTTCAGAGACCTTCTGTAAATATTATTCTGACTTATACAATACAAAAGAGAGAGAGGATATTGAGGTCCCAAAGACTGTGTTACAAAAATATCTTGAGGACTCGAATATGCCTAAGCTTCCGATAGAGGCAATTGAAGATCTAGATAGACCTATTTCAGTACAGGAATTTCAGGAGGCGATCCTATCAACAGCATCAGGAAAAGCCCCAGGACCCGATGGGTTTACAATAAAATATTATAAAACCTTCTCAACACAACTTCAAAACAGATTTTTAGAAACATTTAATACAATTCAATCAGGTGAACCCCTTCCACCAGGACTGCTGAGAGCACATATCTCTGTGATACATAAAGAGGGTAAAGACCCAAATCTCTGTGTGAACTATAGACCAATTTCGCTCCTTAACTCAGATCTGAAGTTATTTGCGAAGATCCTGGCCAATCGGCTTTTGCCATACCTGGTGAATATAGTACATAGAGATCAAATAGGCTTCATGCCTACTAGGGAATCAAGAGATGGGACAATTAGAGCGATTAATGTAATCCATGAGATCCGGAGGAGGGACATCCCTGCAGTCCTCTTATCTGCTGATGCGGAGAAAGCATTCGATAGAATACGTTGGGATTTCATCAAGAGCTCCTTAACTCATATAGGTTTGGGGGTGGGAATGCAAACATGGATTGGAGCTTTATATGAAAACCCAACCGCTGCAGTTAAAATAAATGGTGTTGCATCTAAATATTTTTCTCTATCGAATGGAACCAGACATGGATGCCCCCTCTCCCCTCTCATATTCTCTTTAGTCATCGAACCACTTTTATGTGCTGTCAGGGCTAATATAGATATAGAAGGTATTAAAATTGGACAGAGGAACCATAAAGTGTCCGCCTATGCGGACGATTTATTATTTTTCATTTCTAAACCAAATATCTCAATGCCGAGCCTGATGGTAGAACTACAAAATTATTCTAAACTATCATTGTACAAAATAAATTTAAATAAATCCGAAATACTAAACATCTCCATCCCCAGTAGAGAGGCAGTCAATCTGAAGGAGAAATTTCCCTTCAAATGGAGTACAGAAGAGATTAAATATTTAGGGATCACTTTAACAGCTGACTTAAATAGATTATTCAGAAAGAATTTTATACCGTTAAGGAATCAGGTAGAGAGAGATATAGAGAACTGAGGCAAAGGGACTTTTTCCTGGTTGGGCAGATGTTCTATAATAAAAATGAATTTACTCCCAAGAATTTTGTATTTTCTATAAGCAATCCCAATTACAATCCCCAAATCATTTTTGCAAAGAATATCTTCATATATCTTCGCCTTTATCTGGAGGGGGAAGAAGGCGAGAGTCTCAAGAGAGATATTATACAGGTCAAAATGTAAAGGAGGATTGGGAGTGCCAAACATATTTAGATATTATATAGCCACCCATCTATCAAGGGTAATTGATTGGCATAGACATAAAGATCTGAAATTATGGGTGGAAATAGAAGAAAATATATCTCCGATCTCTCTTAAAACTTCCCCCTGGATTCAACTACCATGTATAGCTGATCTTAAACATCCAACCATAACTCCAACTTTAAAGATCTATAACAAATATCTACTAGGAAGTCATCTCTCTCCTACATTGTCCCCCCTCTTTCCCATTCTAGATAATCCAAAATTTGCTCCAGGTAGGGAAGACCAGGGATTCAAAGAGTTGAATAAATTTGGGAGAACATACGCTAAGGATTACATAAAGGAGAGTGAGTGGTGGACGCTGAGGGACTTAATTTCACAGGAGACTCCTAGCAAGCTGGGTTACTGGAGAGCACTCCAACTACATCATTTTTTAAGATCCCTTGCACCAGCAGGCTCCTTTTGGGGAGAAAGAAAGGGGGGAACCCTATTTGTGTTTTTTTGTTTGTTTGTTTGTTGTTTTCTGTTATTATACAGGTAGATTTGAGAATCTGATAGTGATGAATGTACAGTTGGTATTAGAGAGGGCAGCCATAATGCCATTAGAAAATGACCATACTTTTTTTTTTCACTCTTTCTGCCCTGCTTAGGTAAATTAGGGGTGGGTGGGAATCGGGGGAATTGTATATACATATGGATTGTATTTGTCTATTTTATAGCATATGTGTATTTATTGAAAATATTTAAATAAAGAATTAAAAAAAGAACCTTTTACCATTCTTGCCGATAAATGCATTACAATAATATTTTCCTCATTACCTCCTTCCAATATGAGAAAAATATTCCTGCTATTCAGCTATTTGCTAGGGTAGTCAGACTACTTAGTTCAAATAGTTTGCACTTTTGATCCAAGCCCATCATTGCAGATAGCCATACAGATAAGAAAAAACAAACACTAATTTAATGAAGGGGTGCTATATAATATACCTAGCCTTTCGCTGCCAGGAACGCATCTCTTACACCCTGTCTAACACATCCTGGATATTGAGACCCATAACATTTGATTTTTGGCACCTAGAAACACAGTCTTCATCTGAAAGAAGAGTTGTTTTTAAAGAAGTTTTGTTTCTTTGTGCAAGATAATAGGAGATATGTACTGTTATTTTTACAATCAGCAATTTGATCTTCATATACAGACCCCATTTCCAACTATCACCTCAACCGCTAATATCTCCAGTTCTGTGGCACTTACACATTACAATCCTTATGTGGACTCTTATCTTTGACAACACTTATGTTCAGGTTATTAACTCCATGCTACTCAAAATAATCAGAGAGCACACTTGCACTTGTTTGGGATCTTTTACTTTCAGTAATTGAGCACACAATAAGCTCTCTGCTGCTGCAATATTTCCTGCACAGAGTGGGGGAGTAGCTTGGAGCGTAAATTCCACTTTCGCTTCAGGCAGCAAATAGGCTAGAATCGGCCCTGACCACAACATTCATGCTACCAGCACGGAAGACACAGCTACTGAACAATTCACTTTAGAATATATCTGACAAAGAACCCATAGCACACATTGCACATCCTGTTGGATTCTGTACAGTGTCCCGACTTACTACACTCTCAATGCATTTGTCTCCCTCCCACTTTTCATTACTTTAAATACACATTAGCCATTTTTGTTTTATAGAACCTTCTTTAGCACACCATTTTTTCCATTTTAGTTCAATTAGGTGTAATTTAATGGGAACATGTCAGCTTGTTTGGGACCATTACGCTGCCAGCATGCCATTATCCAGCTGGATTTTAGAGTCCCAAGCCTGTTAAACCAAGTCCTGCCCACATGCCAAGTATGAATATAATCCAAAGGGAGGGAGGCTGGGGGTTGCCTCATTTGAAGCTGCTTCAACCCTTCAGTACATTTGTCCTAATGAAGCTGAATTCAGTATTAATAGTTGTACTACCCTTGATCCTGATGTACAGTGAATACAGTTTACCTTCTGTTTTGGAGTCAACTTTAATTAGCTATTAATTTTTTTTAAAACTTAAACATAAGAAATAAGAGGACTATATCATAGGTAAATATTGGCATCAGAGATTTCCAAGAATATTTATTTTTATTTTATGATTGAAAACAGTTAGCCATTTCCTTGAATACACTGAACTACTTTTAAAGTATACTCATTCATTTTTCTCAATGAAGAAATGCTGGGATTTTAATGACTTTACTGGAAATGATGAACACGTCTGAAGGAACCAATTCTTGGGTTGGAAGCTCCCCAGTCACTGTATCTCCTGTACTCTCCAGGTCTCAGGTAATACTGACGTCCCTTGTAGTTGGGTTCCTCATAGAACATCCAGTATCCATCATGCACATGGCAGGAATTAATGTCATTGTAGCGGAATCTCTCATAAACATGAGGACAATCTTCATTGAACTCCATCATCTGACCACGGAAATCTTCCTTTTCATAAATCCTGACTCTGAATGAACCTTGATGCTGTTTTCAGTAAAAATTATAGAATTATTTGAAACATTTTAATGACATGAAATATTCTTGGAATGCACATACACAATATTTATTTATCTATCAAGGGTATCCATTCAATGGATGTAGAACATTAAAGTTGTCAATGAAAATTGTAAATAGAAAATGTGAACTATTATACCTTGAAAGATTGTAAAATAAGGGTTATTTAACTAAAAATCTGTTAAAAAAAACTTACCTGAGGGCTTAAACGACAAGACCGTATAGAGTCATTGTAGCCCATCCATTGCTGGAAGTCAGGATACTCTCCTCTGTGAAGGAAGTACTGGTGTCCTCTGTAGTTGGGGTGTTCATAAAGGATCCAGTTACCACTTTCTACACGGATAGAGTTACAACGTCTGAAGTATGAGGACAATTCTGGACATTCAGAGTGGCACTCATAAGAGCGACCCTGAAAGTTCCTGTCTTCATAGAAAATGATCTACATGGATGAAATAAAATTAATACAAAATAAAATTGTTATACTTTAAGGACATGAACCTAATAAAAAAACATAAAGCGCTGTATTACATCATCAATTTTTACATTTAACCTTTCAGCATGAATCATCTCAGGCTCTCTTCATCTCATTTGAGTATGAGCTAAGAGACATTTTTAGGTAAATAGGGGAGGATTCTACTAATTACTTTGTTAGGGAAAAGAGAGGGATGAGGGAAGGGAAAAGTTGTTAGTGTGTACGCTAAAATATAACTTTTATTAATTCTTATAAAATAGTTTATATATTTATTTGTGAAGTATATCCAAAAAACTAGTATGGCTTCACTTGTATCACCATACTATATGGTAGCCAGAGAGGCTGTCAGGTGCCAGCCCAGGACAACTATACAGGAGTGGATCCCCTAATTCTTCCTGTTACTTCTCCTGTAAAGATATAAAACGTCCCCCTACAATATTCTTATATAAGGGAGTATTTGGGAGACAGAGTATTAACACTGTGCAGCAGCGAGATGCCACTGCACAATCTGCTCTGGTAGTAAATTCAATCTAGTGCTACTATTGTATAGACACCAAAACACCTTTGCAAGCAGTATAATAATTTTCTTGTGCAGCAGTATGGTTTCACTAAATAGTTCAAAATCGCTGCCTCAGAGACACAATAGGGCGCTGCTCTTATGTGTATACAGTAGCGCCGTTACTTCTCCTGCAACTACACACTGCCACTCAGTCTGTAAGTAGAGTATAGAGATGCTCCTAGCTTTAGGCTCACAGCTTGTAATGAGCCGGCTGCACACGGCAGTCTCTGCATCTAATGCTGTGGCATGGTATAGAGCAGTTCACACTATGTGGATGAATTTACATGCTCTCATTGTTCCGCGTTGTATCGCAGAACTTCTGCCATTATTTGATCGGCGTCCTGCAGCGTGCTGACATACGCTTCTAATGGCTGATAGGGCAGCAGTAGAGTGATGTGCGGCAAGCGATCTTCAGTGATATGAAATAATGTGAATAAAAACTGTCTCTTATTTACTAGTCCCTAAACTCTGGCTATCATAACAAACAGTGTCCCAGCTTCTTCTAGGGGCCATTCTACTAAGGATATTTCATTCACTATTTAATACTTTAGGGTGCTGCTAGTTGAGGAGGGTAATTACTTGTGAGTAACTTTTACCAAAACATTCAAATTTTTACAACAATATATGATCTAAAACAGATAACAAAATCATTTTATAACATACACTAGGAAAATGCATTTGGTACAAATGGATACTTTTATTTTCTTACCTTTCCCATTTTGCCTTTTGGACTAGTGTTATCCAATATCAGTCTTAACCACCAGTTACCAGGAGCGCAGAGAGACCCTTTTATACTTCCATCCTCTATTGTGTTTAGATACCGCTGACATTTTGCCAACTAATCAGAATGAAAAGCTTTGTTTACTGAAGACTTTTCAGTATCTACTGTGGCTTTTGTTGCAGTATTTTTGCTTGCACAACTTTTTAGAAGCTTCTCCCAGAACATTACACATAAATCTTTTATTGAAAATAAGTTTTATATATGGTTACCTCAAGTCAAGTATAGCACAGCCTGAATAATTCTTTTTTTTTTTTTTTGCTTTATTATATTTGCAATTATGAAGAGAAAACAACAAAGTAGAAAAATACAAAAATAAAGTCCTAGGCTGTTTAAGTAATGACTATTCACCCCTTTGCACACCTATATGTTATAGTACGTCCTTGAACGTAGATCCTATTATGTCCACCTTCTGGCACTGGGTCGTGATGGAATTGGCACCAGAAGTAGTGAGTGTTAACTCCTTCCACACCATGGTCAAGCATGATGCAGGGTGCTCGGGTCTTCCTCCTAAGGATTGGACCCCAGAGGCTTCTTACCAGGGATCTGGTCCTCTTCAGGGCAACCACGAGGTCTGCCAAGTGCCTCGAAGTCTGCCAAGCGCAGTGAAAACTGTCTGCAGATGCTTCTGCATGCTAGCCAGGACATCAGTATTGTAGCTCAGTGTCTTGGACTTGAACCAGCAATAACCCCCCTACCCTATTGTACCCCTATTGTATTCCTCTACCCCCATTCTGTCTTTAGCACTGGAGCGAATGTATCCCTCCTTTACAAAGTTGGTTTTAAACTGTAAGCCTATAATGTATTTAAACTAGGCTGACATGTCCTTGTATGTTTTTTGCAAAAGAAAAAAAACTATTACAAAAAAAAAAGAATCTTAGATTTTAAAAAGTTTTTACTCAATAAAATTTAGAGCATAAGTATAACTGGTGAAATGCAAGTTAAAATGAAACTTTTAATACAGCAAATATTTAAAATGAGAAGTCAAACACAATGGGGCACATTTATTTACCCGGTCGGTAAAATAAAATTTTGCGCCTGATTTCCTGAATGTGTCGCTTCCCCGATCAGGCCCAGAGACCGGAGTTCACCTTCTTCTTCCCAGTGTATGTAAGTGCATGTGTAGCGACAGTCTGACTTCTGTTGCGTGAAAGTCGTCGCGTGCGCCAAAATCTCCTCCTACATACCTGTCCCAGTGGTGCATTCCTCGGGATATGCGTCGGAATATCTGAGGAGAGTGCGGCGGCTGGGCCCTTAGTAAATAAGCCCCAATGACTCTACACACGTAGAAAAATGCTAAAATGCCACCCTCAGGGTAATATGCCTCAAGCCCCAAACGTTTGGCACTGATCACTACAAATGGTGATCAGCCTGTAAATAATACACTATAAGAGAGTAAACGTATGGATAGTACACAGAAACAGACAAAAATAATGTCGTATAAGGTATGTATACTGAGGAACACAGGTACTATGTTGCTTATCAATTAAGATAAGACGTCCATGATATACGGATTCCTGGGTAGAAGACATTGAAAGAAAACAGAAACAGAAAAAGCAATGCAGTTTGAAGTTTAAGGATAGCATAAGGTGAAATTTAAACTGGATCCTGAAGTCACCCTCACAGATGGCTGGGACCCTATTATACCCTAGTGCCTCAACTCGGGGCAAAGACCCTATATGACCATCACCCCGATTGGCTACATAGCGGATGTCTGAGACTTGAGCTCCTGCTAAGCAGACTCAGCTTAACAGATATTTTGTGGCTCATTCCCCTCAGTCCCCGTGGAGTAAGAAGAACCAATGTGATCTAGAAAAATACTGAAGAAATAAGCTGACCATGCCGGTGGTGCGGAAATACAAAATGGCACCCAATCCTCCACCAGAATTTTACTGCAAGATAATTCAGATGCTGACAGCCTGGCAGACCATGAGCCAGTCACGACTTTGCTACTATAGCACCACTATTTAAGTCGGTACTGCCGAAGATCCTGGAACAAGCCCTGACCCAGTAATGATGGAACTATCAGGGAGGAAATAAGGTCGGTGGGGAGAAAAGTGGAGACACTAGAAGGCAACAGGGCCACCATTGTTGAATATAACACAGTGCTAGCTGACAGCCTAACAACACAGGTAGAAGGGCTGAACATGACTTTGATACTAATTGAGGACAAAGAAAGTAGGAGCGGACATAAAAACATCAGAAATGCAATTCACTCCTTCACTAGATGTCTTCCATTTTAAATCTTTATTTTCATGCAGTCACAATGTAGTAGAAGAAAGCAGGAGACTTATGTAGCCATACCGTCTAAAATCGGAGGAGCAAGCATACACGTTTCAAGTGCCTTATGCACTCTTAGACATGGCATCAAACAAAAAACATCAGGATTAAGGGACTGCCAATTCCTCATGATACGCTAGCAAAAACAGTAAACATACAAAGATACAGAGGACATACTCAACCTCTGCAGCAAGAGAGGTCAAGGATTTTGAATATGAAGAGACTGTTTCCTTATAAGTACTCTTTTTTATTGAACGTGCTCTTTTCTGTTTTACACATTCTATTTGGCTGTATGTTTTTGCTTTACTGTAAGCTCTCTTTAATACGTCTCCGGGGTAACCCTTTTCTTAGAACCTTTCCCTTAACAAATTGCCATGTTTATTATAGAGATCCATGCTTATACAGTACAATTTTTCCTTATATTGTTAATCCACATTTTTGTGGTGTGAACTTGCATAATTTTTTGAAGTGGGTTTTTCTTCTGAAAAAGAATCCCCCTCATGATGAATTTCTGTTTCACTTTTCTCCAGGGAGAAAGAGATACCCCAAGAATTATTATTTAAATATTCTCTAAACTTTGTACCTTACTCAATAGGTCCTGACCACAAGGAGAACAAATCATCTATAAAGCATCTATATGTTCACGGAATGTTTTTTTTTTTCATTTTGTATATATATATTTTTCATTTTGTATCTTCAAAGGCTCCCATAAATAAGTTTACGAATGTGGGGGCCACTCTTGTCCCCATAGCTTTACTGAGCTTCTAGTGGAACAGCTTTGGCTTATAGGTAAAATAATTATTCTTTAGTACTATATGCAGACAGTCTAAGATGAAAGACATTTTCTCTTTGGTAATTTTTGCATCTTTTCTAAGATGTAGGTCGACTTTTTTATAATATTTAATATATAAGTATTATAAAATATTATTTAAAAAAATATTATTAAAAAGTCGTCAAGAACCCCACCCTGGAGATCCAGAAACATATAAACAAGTTCATGGATAGCCCTTTGAAAAAAGGCCTAATTACCAAAGAAGAAAAGAACTTCCTATTTACTCCTTTTCCACCCATGGCATATTTCTATTTCTTGCCGAAAATCCACAAAGATACAAAAAAAAACACCTGCAGACGCATTATATCTGGGATTGGATCAATAACGAGCAATATATCTCATTCTTTGTATCTCATTTTGCAAAAATATGTTAGACGCTTTATAGATGATTTGTTCTTGTTGTGGTTAGGACCTATTGAGTAATGTACAAAGTTTCAAGAATATTTAAATAATAATTCTTGGGGTATCTCTTTCTCCCTGGAGAAAAGTGATGGATTTCTACATTTCTAGAGATCCATCACAAGGGGATTCTTTCAGAACAAAAACCCACTTCAAAAAGTAGATAATAATTATCTAGAATATACAAGTTCATACCACAAAAAGTGGATACACAAAAACAATATACCATTGTCTCAGTATAAGAGGATAAGGAAAAATTGTACAATCACAGATCTCTATAATAATCAAGCTAATTTGTTAATCGAAAGGTTCCAAGAAGAGGGTTCCCCCGGAGACATATTAACCCCTTAATGCCGCAGCCCTTTTTTCGTTTTTGCGTCTTCATTTTTCACTCCCCACCTTCAAAAATCTATAACTTTTTTATTTTTCCATGTACAGAGCTGTGTTATGGCTTATTTTCTGCGTAACAAATTACACTTCAAAAGGGTGGTATTTAATATTCCATGCCGTGCTGGGAAGCAGGAAAAAAAATTCCAAATGCAGTGAAATTGGTAAAAAAAATGCATTTGTGCCGTATTCTTGTGGGCTTGGATTTGGATTTGGACATGTCTACTTTATTCTTTGGGTTGGTATGATTACAGAGTACCAAACTATAGGTTTTATAATGTTTTCATACATTTAAAAAATTTAAACCTCCTGTACAGAAATTATTTTTGGGATTTTGCCGTCTTCTGGCGCTAATAACTTTTTTATACTTTGGATTCTTTGGTGTGCGGAGCTTTGGGAGGTGTCATTTTTTGCGGATTTTGATAACATTTACAATGCTATCATTTTTAGGACTGTACGACCTTTTGATCTTATTAATTTTTTAAAAATGGCAAAATAGTGCAATTTTCGAATTTGGGCATGATTTTCTGTTACGGGATTAAACGCTGTGAAAAACAGTTATTATATTTTTATAGATCGGGCATCAGGCAGAGGGCTCAGCCCGTGAGCCCACTCCATGCACCCACTGCCGGCATGAAACGTATTATTACATCACATGTCTGTAAGGGGTTAAAGAGAGCTTACAGTAAAGCAAAAACATACAGCCTAATATAATGTGTAAAACAGAAAATAGCAAGAACAATAAAAAAGAGTACTTATTAGGAAACAAATGTTATCACTAGATATAATGTTAACTAGAGATACATATTTGAAAGATTATCTTCCGAGCCGTAGAAAAATTATTTATAGGAGGGCGGCAACCATTAGAAATATCCTAGCACCTGGTGTGCACAAGAGACGTTCCAGATTGAAAACTTATATTGTTCTGATGGATATTTTATTCCTGAAAGAATAAATTATTTTAAAGCTAAGCTACAACCTATCAGAGCCATTTAGAGTTCAAAACAGAAAATACCCCACACGGGGTTGGAACTGTTCCAACTTTGAGGAAGGAAACAGCATCATAAATGCAGCAGCAGTAAAAGGTCTCCTTGTACATACACAACTCCCCCAGGTTAGTAGTTCATTATACTACTAAGTTATTGTACTTTCAAAGGTTAATACACTATAGAAGCGCCCCTTGTCTCCCCTATTTTTTCTGTATTTTAAGCGTGTAACAAGAAAAAAATCTCAACATCTCATTCCCTGGATATGTTAAAGCATTCCACTTATAGCATTCCACTATAACCACTTATAATGACACAAGGCAGATTTTAAAAATGGGTCCTTGTCCTTTTGGCCAAAATATGCTGCGTCATGAAGTAGTTAAAAAAGGTGTCTCCTTACCAATAAGAAGCTGTACAGCTTCTCCAAACACCATATGCAGCTATTATAAACAGGCAACTTACATATGAATACCCGGAAGCAGAAATCACCTTGCTTACTCTCTGCCTTTTTAACATGTAACATATTTCTGCCAATCTTGGTGTTCTTTGGCATTTGCCAATCATCCTACATGGTGTTGAGCTGTAAGCTTATAAACATTGGGCCCTCAAACCACCCTCATGTAGTGTTTTTGACAGTTTGAGCAGACACATAGATATAATTGGCGTGTTGGAGGCTATTCTAAAGGGCTCTGGCAATGCTCCTCCTTGCAAAATGAAGGATGTAGTAGTTCTGCTGCTGGGTTGTTTCCCCCTACGGCCTTCTCCACATCTGTTCTGTGCTCCATACTCTAGACCAACACAGCTAACCTGCTTGACACAACTCACATTGATGTGCCATCTTGTATGAGCTGCATTACCTTAACAACTTCCTTGGTTTTTAGACATCTTTTATTCCTTTGATAGGGGTGAGAGTAGAAAATAAATGTAAATGTAATGTAAATGTGGTCAGCACCTACAGAGCTACTCCTTTGAAGAGAATATCTTGCTGATTTCTATTCATTTATACTTGCTGTTTGTGCCATTTGCACAACAGCAAGAGAAAATCACCAACTATCAATGTTGATTCCATTAATTCCATTGGTTGACTTGGAGTTGTTTGAAGGAAATCTACTGTTAAAATCAAGTATGTTAAACCAGGAACACTAACACACAGATCTATGCACTTTTCAGTTTAATCTTCTTTTAGTTGTTATCCAAATCAACTTTCGAAATTATGATAATGAGCCAGGAGGACCCTTTTGGTGACCCTTCAAAGGCTGTTACACTGTTCTCCCCCTTCCTCCTCCTCCTTCAGCACTTCCTCCTTTCTCTTTCTGTTGTATACATACAGCAGTAGAATACAGTGGGATGGCGGAGTGCTTCTGCAGTGTATACATGCCTATGAAGCCAGCATCCATATGGGCTCTTGTAGAGCCCTCTTGGCTTATTAGCATACTTTAAAAGTTGATTTTAGAAGAAGGAAGGCCATGGATATAGTATAAATATAATATTTCGACAGCCGCAGCCAATGGATCTATGAGTAAGTGCCTTTTGTTTATCTTGCTTGACATTTACCATCTAAATCAAGCATGGAAAACCAGGGACAATTGATCCAGGTACAGTGACTGTGGTAATCTCCCTATATATGTTAACCATAGCCTTCTTTCTTCTAAAATCAACTTTCAAAATTATGCTTACAAACTAGAAGGGCTCTGGGGGTGACGATAGCTTCTCCTTTCTGTTGTATCACAGGCTGTTTTACTGTGAAGTGTTAAAATCTCTGGGAATCATTCCTATCTATCTATCCATCTATGTAAAACTTGAGCACAACACATGAGGGGACAGCTTGGAGACTTGGAGAGTCTTTCCTGACATTTCCTGCTGTGGAGTGTGAGGGGGTTTGTGATCAATCTTCAGTTTCTATCTGTGTGGGTTATTTGCTTATTTAAAAGTTTACAGTCATGGCCAAAAGTTTTGAGAATGACACAAATATTATATTTTGATCACACATGATCTGTTTCCCTCTGGTTTTTATGTGTGTTTTTATCACATACAGAAATACAAGTGCAATCATATTATAAGTAACAAAAGCTTTTATTGACATTTAAAATGAGTTAATGTTGCAAGTCAATATTTGCAGTGTTGTCCCTTCAGGACCTCTGCAATTCTCCCTGGCAGCTCTCAATCAACTTGTGGACCAAATCCCGACTGATAGCAATCCATTGTTGCACAATCAATGCTTGCATTTTGTCCCAATTTGTTGTTTTTTGTTTTTCCACCCGTCTCTTGACGATTGACCACAAGTCCTAAATGGGATTAAGGTCTGGGAGTTTCCAGGCCATTGACCCAAAAGCTCTATGTTTTGTTCCCTGAGCCATTTAGTTATCACCTTTGCTTTATGGTAAGTTGCTCCATCATGCTGAAAAAAGGCATTGTTGATCACCAAACTGCTCTTGGATGGTTGGGAGAAGTTGCTCTTGGAGGACATTCTGGTACCATTCTTTATTCATGGATGTGTTTTTAGGCAAGACTGTGAGAGAGCAGATTCCCTTGGCTGAGAAGCAATCCCACACATGAATGGTTGCAAGATGCTTTACAGTGGGCATGAGACATGAGGCCGGTGGTATCGTTCACCTTGTCTTCTCCGAAGCAATCTGTTTTTCAGATGCTTCAAACAATCGGAAAGATGATTCATCACAGAAAATGACTTTACCCCAGTACTCAGCAGTCCACTCACTGTAACTTTTGCAGAATATCAGTCTGTCCCTGATGTTTTTCTAGAGAGAAGTGGCTTTTTTGCTGCCCTCCTTGACATCAAGCTTTGCTCCAAGAGTCTCCGCCTCACAGTGCGTGCAGATGCACTTACACCTGCCTGCTGCCATTCCTGAGCAAGCTCTGCACTGCAAGCTTGATCCTGAAGCTGAAACACTTTTAAGAGACGGTTCTGGCGCTTGCTGGTCCTTTTTGCCCTGGAGCCGTTTTGGCAACAATGGAACCTCTCTCCTTGAATTCCTTGATGATGCGATAGATTGTTGACTGAGGTGCAATATTTCTAGCTGTGATACTCTTCCTTGTTAGGCCAGTTTTGTGCAGTGAAATGATGACTGCACATGTTTCTTTAGAGATAACCATGGTTAACAGAAGAGAAACAATGATTCCAAGCACCAGCCTCCTTTTAAATTGTCCAGTGGGGTGATACTTAATCGTGACAGATTAATCTCCAGCCCTGTCTTCATCAACACCCACACCTGTGTTAATGGAAACTGAAACTGAAACGATGTTAGCATCAAACCAACAAGAAAGAAAGACAACCGGCACCACCAAATTCAAGAATCACACAGCTGTGAAACATACAGTCCAAAAGCCGGGGTTGTAGACAGGCGTATATACAGTCCCAACCACGGTGCTCGCAGAAAATAGCATTCATCAGAAATCCAGCGAAGAGAAAAAGCAGGCGGCACTCACCAGTGACAGGGACAGAAGTCACTTTATTGCAGGGAACAATTCATAGCAGGGAAGATACACGCCACGCCAAGGTGATGGGCCGTTTCGCGCGGTGTGCGCTTTCCCGAACCTCAGACAACGCGAGACTTCCGAGTGCAGCTGATATACCTGCCTCGGGTTCGCGTCGCCTTGGAAACAGTATAAAAACAAAGTATCGAAATGTATACAAAAATATACAGAAATTTACAGAAATTTATTTACTAGATTTTGTGAACACTGCCACTCAATTAATAGAGGTAAAGGCTGTCCTCGATTAATTAACCATGTTAGAGATAGACATGGAGGTAACCCTGAAGTGCTCAGATTCGCAGGTCTTGAAAAAGTGGAATTGGATCCCCGGGGTGGTGATTGCCCCAAGACCCTATTACGCCAGGAGGCTAAGCTTATCCTGAAATACAATACATTAGGCACCATGGGGATAGTAACGACTTGAGTGTTTTTTTTTATAAATGGGATGCTCTCAGAGTTATTGTATTGCACAATTATATAAATATGTATTATTAATACTATGCGTTAATATGATTTGTTTTTTATATACATATCAAGAGCAAACTTACTCTAATATCATCTCCTTTCTTCGTCCGGTCCTCCTGTTGTTCTGTATCTCTCCGTTTTCCGTTCTACCGTCTACTACTTACCTTGATTTATTATCTCCAATATACTCAGTATCGCTCCACTTCCGGTAGGCACAATGACGTGTGTTTCTTTTTTGGTAATTCCGCTGTCACTGTAGCCACTTGGTTAGTGACTACTTTTATAGACATTGTATCTGATTGTAGTTATTTGCTGATTTTAACACTTTCCTTTTTGGACACATTTCGATACTTTGTTTTTATACTGTTTCCAAGGCAACGCGAACCCGAGGCAGGTATATCAGCTGCACTCGCGTTCCCGTTGTCTGAGGTTCGAGAAAGCGCACACCGTGCGAAATGGCCCGTCACCTCGGCATGGCATGCATCTTCCCTGCTATGTATTGTTCCCTGCAATAAAGTGACTTCTGTCCCTGTCACCGGTGAGTGCCGCCTACTTTTTCTCTTTGCTGGATTACTGAAACTATGTTAGCTGCTCCTTTTAAGGCAGGCATGCAATTAAGTTGAAGTGTGTTTTGGGGGAAAAAGTTCATTTTCTAGGCAAATATTAACTTTGCAATTAATTGCTGTTAAGCTGATCACTCTTTATAACATTCTGGAGTATATGTAAATTGCCTTTATAAAACCTGATGAAGTAGACTTTGTAAAAATTAACATTTGTATCATTCTCAAAACTTATGGCCATTACTGTAGGGAAAGCTGAGGGAGAGATAAGTGTGGGTATTTTGTTACTACACTAGTAAGGGCTTCTCTCAGCAGTGCTAGAGCACTGAGCTGTGAAGTAAACAGCTGATTGCAGGGAGAGAGAAGGGGAGTGTCTACCTCCATAGCTAAGTCACTAACAACAGGGGAAATTCTCCAGAATACAAGAGGAAGGAGCAATATTGGGGTAACTAATCCAATTGAAAAAGGGCTTAAAATTGCCTACCCTACAACATATAAAAGTTTTTTGAAATGAAGGTTACAATTTAAAGTTTAAAGTGGAAGGATACTGGTAGCAGTTTATACGGTCAATTTCTGATGGCCGGTTCCCTTTAAAGTGTTCCCTTTTCTTATTTGAGCAGTGTACTACATCAGATTAATCCATGTGTTTGATGCTGAATGATAATTCTGTTATCTTTTGAGACTGTCTAGTGTAAAAGCAATGTACCTTTAAATTCTGGGAGGTTCTGCATTTGGCAAAATAGAGTTTCAAATCCTATAAGTGACCTATAACATCTTTGTCAGCAGCATCCTCTGTAAGTGGTATGTGTCTGAGGAGGCGCTAATTGTATGCCTTGTACTACTATGTGTGGAAATGGGTTTATCTGCTTTGCTTTCTGGATTGATTAGCAATAGATCTGTCTCTTTCTTGCAGCATAGCTTTGATCCATCATTAGTAACTCATGATGATTGACAGTCTCACCTATTCCCTGGGCTGTCTGGATGTCTGAACTCTGGTCCAATCACTGTTGATGCTGAGGCTGGGAAATCTGTCTCAACTTCCCTTCATTCATTTTGATTGATCAGGCATTTTCGGATGTGGAGATACCTAAGGACTTTTTGATTTTTAATGTTTATTTATATGACTTCTAGGGAAAGGTGGGTGATATGAATTTTTAGGTTTATTTAATATAAAAAAATAAATTCAACTTTTTATTTATTTATCTTTACTATTTTTCAGACCCCCTAGTGTACTTTAACCCAGGGTTGTCTGATTGATCCTATCATGTACTGCTGTATGGCAGTACATGGGGATTTTCCTCCTTATTCATTACAATGTGCAAACTGCACATTGTAATGAATGGGTTAAATCTAGACAGCCTCGGGTCTTCGGAAGACTGATTGCCACCCCCCAATGATGTCACAGGGAGCGACGATCTTCACCATCCTTTTGAAGCCGCCGGCAACTTTGCTGGCACCAATTGCGGGTGTTGCCGGTAAATGTTTGCTGCAATATGTAGCAAAGACTTACCGGGCTCAGCCCGTGAGCCCTCTCCATTCACATGGTGAATGTGACATAGTACTACGTCACGCGTCGTTAAGGGATTAATCCCCACATAAGGTGATCTTTACAGAGTTATGGGATACTACCTCCTGGTCTCATTGTTCCTGTTGGCCAGGCACCCTCCTCTGGATGGTAGCTGCCTAATTGTAGCTAATTTTATCATGTACACACTAGTAATGAAGGACATTATTCTTAGAGAGACTTACATCTATGCAATGGATAGGTTATTAATATAATTTAACTCAAAACCATTTTACCTAATGTTCTAAACACTGTGCATCCTGGATTGGGTCAATCCTAAGATATCTGATATGACCAAAACAGACAGGCTTTGTTCAGGGTAAATGTAATACCTCTAGGTTTAAATGTGCTATTATGCTAAATGCCACCCTTGGTTCAGTTACTGTCATTAGCACTTAATGTCGAATTTTAGGTTCAGTCTTTGAAAGTCTGATGTTTTAGTTTCAACAAAATTTTATTGAATTATTAATTATTAAGTGTGAAAGTGCCTTATAATTGGTCATGGCATAACGTATGCCCCTCGTAGGGGGATCTCATGGAAGTAATTTAAGGGTGATGTATAGCCAGCTACTGTATTAAACAAGTGAAAGGGTGAGGAGGTTGGGGAAGAGCAAAGGGTTGGGGAGGTTTGGATTAACCTTAGTATTGTGTTAGTACAAGATCTGTACAGGTGATTGCTAAAAGTGAGAGTGGTAACAAACATGTATTGAGCCATGTGTATTCTACCAAGGCCCTTAGAAGGACAATGTCAAAGCCCTGTGCAGTGATCCATGGGTTCTGAATACCTTCAAGTACAGGTAGTGTGTTCTTCCTGATCTCCTCTATCCTCTCAAACAACATTAAAAGGTTTACTCTGTTTTTCACCACGGTAAATGACAGATCCAGTGTTTTCCATTTTACCACTGTATGGATTCTATCTGCCAAGGCTATAAACTGAGTCAATCAATGTGCTTTATTTTTGACCCTTGCTGGTTTATCCAATAGAAGTATTACAGCTGGGTTTGCCGGGGTTGCATTACCTAATACAGAGTGGATAAGGGTCTTAATGCAGTTCCAGAGAGAGGCCAGCAGGGGCCATTGCCACCATATGTGGGCCATATCACCCAGAGCATTACAACCTCTGAAGCAGGTATTGGGTAGTTAGGGGTACACATTGGTCAGATGGGCGGAACGTCATAAACTCTATGTAGTAATCTAAGGGAGGCCTCAGTCAACGATACCTGCTGGCTGGCCTTTGCCAGAGTAGAGCAACAATGTCCCCATCTTGTCAATGACAGTTCACAGCCTAAATCTGATTCAAATTGATCCATAAATCATGACTTGACGTCTGGGGGAGGGGCGTTAAGGATAGAGTATAAGAGGGAAATTGTCCCTTGAACGAATGAGTTATTCAGGCAAAGGCTTTCAAATGCCATTCAGGAGTCTGCGGTAGTGCCTTGGGGTATGGATTGTACAAAGTGTAGTAATTGATTAAGCCTAAAAAGGTTCAGAGGGGGGAGGGGGGACTTCAAATATAGTAATAATTTCATTGCTAGTTAAAATTTTGTCCCCAGACATCAGGTGCCTAATGTGGGATATGCCTTTTGCTCCCACCACCTGAATACTCCATGTTCCATCCCTGGGGGAAGGTGGAGTTATTAAACAATGGTAGTAATGGAGAGGGGTTAGATTGGAGCTTCTGTTGAAATCTAATGGATCGCCAAAGTTTTAAGGAGTGTAGTGAGAAAGGGGAAGTGGCTTGTAGCGAGGTGGGCAGGAGACCTGTAATCCAGTACAGGCTCGGCAAGGATGCTGGGTATCTGGTGACATTCTTGAGAGTGGCAATGGTGGCAAATTAAGCAATTTGTGCTGCTTTGTAATAGAGGGAAAAATTAGGAAGTGACAGTGAAATTGATTTTATTTAATTTGTTATTGTGTGGTGGAATTATCTTTTTGGTTTAATTGCTCTATGAATTTTATACATTTTTTCAATTGTATTTTCTTTGAAAGTAGCATCTAAAGCAAAAATTTCTTAGCTTGGTTTAGTTAAATAGTATCTGACAAAGAACCCATATATAAACTTATATGTCGTTGTGACACAACTACACAATCCCTCACACATCTTGTTGGATTCTTTATGTTGTTCCAATTTACTTGACTCTGGGCCTTTTTCTAATTTTATCATGAGTTCTGAAGACACAGCCTTTTTTTGTTTTATAGAAACTTCTTCATCGCACAATCCTTATGCATTTTTTCTCATTTAATTTTATTTAGGTGTCATTTAATTGGTACATGTCAGTTTGTTTGGGACCACTACGCTACCAGTATGCTATTATCCAACTAGATTTTAGAGATCTGAACCTGTTTAACCAAGTGCTGCCCGCTGCCAAGATGAAAGATAATCTAAAGAAAAATCGCTGGGCGCTCCCTTATTTGAAGCCGCTTCAGCCCTTCAGTGTGATCATACTAATGAAGCTGAAGTCAGTAATAATAGTTTCACTACACTTGCTCCTAAAAACAGATATAGGCGGCTATATAGTGAGATCAATGGGATTGTAATCCAATGTGGATGCAGGCTCCAAGGGTTCGACTCAAAGCACCAAGGGATATCCAAAAATTGCAGGCAGAAGAGCAGCACTCCGTGGTATTCAGTGTTTATTCACAAGTGGAAAATACAGTGCAACGTTTCGGCTAGCTCAATGTAGCCATCTTCAAGCTTGATATGCAGGATGTATGTAGTTTAACCGGGTGCTGAGCTGCAGTTGCAGTTGCCGCTAAAGAACAGTATTCTGTTTTGGACTCATCTTTAAATAGCTACAAAAGTTTTTAAACTGAAATAACATAACAAATGAGAGGACTATATTACAGATAAATATTGGCATCAGAGATTTCCAAGAATATTTATTATTATTTTATGATTGAATACAGTGAACTATTTGCTTGAATACACTGAACCACTTTTCTAATTTTTCTCAATGAAGAAATAGTATGATTTTAATGACTTTACTGGAAATGATGAACACGTCTGAAGGAACCAATTCTTGGGTTGGAAGCTCCCCAGTCGCTGTATCTCCTGTACTCTCCAGGTCTCAGGTAATACTGACGTCCCCTGTAGTTGGGCTCCTCATAAAACATCCAGTATCCATCTTGTACTTGACAGGAATGAATTTCGTTGTACCGGAATCTCTCATAAACATGAGGACAATCTTCATTGAACTCCATCATCTGACCACGGAAATCTTCCTTTTCATAAATCCTGACTCTGAATGAACCTTGATGCTGTTGTCAGGAAAAATGATTGAAATTGAATATTTTCATGAAATAACCTTGGAATGAACATTATTTATGAACTTTATGGAATGAAGTTACTCATCTATCAAGGGTATCTATTCAAAAAACATTAAAATTGTCAATGAAAACTATAAATAGAAAGAGTGAATTACAATACCTAGAAAGATTGTCATATTAGGGTTATTTAATTAAAGAAAATATTTTAAAAACAACTGACCTGAGGGCTTAGGCGACAAGATCGTATAGAGTCATTATAACCCATCCATTGCTGGAAGTCAGGATACTCTCCTCTGTGAAGGAAGTACTGGTGTCCTCTAAAGTTGGGGTGTTCGTACAAGATCCAGTTACCACTTTCTACACGGATAGAGTTACAACGTCTGAAGTATAAGGGACAATTCTGGACATTCAGAGTGACACTCATAAGAGCGACCCTGAAAGTTCCTGTCTTCGTAGAAGATAATCTACAAAGATGAAATGAAATTAATAAAATTGCTATACTAAAAAGCCTTGAAATTAGTAAAAAAAAAAAAAATTTTTACATTTACACAAAAAAATGCTGAAACAAGAGTACATCTACATATATGTAATTCAATTAATGGTTAGTGGACCTGTTCAGGTTCGCCAAGTTCACCTAACTTTGTACAAAAGTTCAGGTTAGGTACCTAAACACTCTTCATCGGTGCTGGCACTAATCATTGCAGGTTTTAAAACTTTAAATGTCAATGGCACGGTCAGCTCATCAATCTATACTGATCACAGGTGTTATCTACCTGTGTTCAGTTTCAGGTACTCAACTAAACTTTTATTTGAGGTTCGAACCAACTCAGTAAACCCAAACCAGAATCTGATGGGGTCAGCTCATCACCAATTAAGTTACCTATATTTAGATAAATTCTTGTTTCTGCATCATTTTGAGTAAATGTAAAAATCTGATAATGTAGTTCACAGCTTTATGTTAATTTACATGCCAGCTGCATGTGTTCACTACTATGTTCCCTTGGATTCTCCCGTGGATTCTCTCCAATGCCGGTGGCATTTTAAGGGTTAAGGTCCGCAATTGATGCTTGCAGCCACTCACCATGTCTCTCCCGGTCTTTTCAGCTCATTTGTATTTTGGAGACAATTTTTAGTTAAATGGGGGACGGTTTTAGAAAAGATATTTCAATCATTACTTTGTGGTGCTGCTAGTTTAGGGAGATAGAGGGGGATATTTGCCACGATTGGCACACTCAGGTATTCACGTAAACGGGAGTTGTATTATAAACAAATATTTTATTCGGTATCTCTGGAACACAATGCATTTCGGAGTCCAATATGACTCCTTTATCAAGCTGAAAGAGAATAAGGGGACATAAAAATACAAGGGGGAAAGTGTAAAAACGTGTATAAAGTATTGAATGATTGGAGCAAGATATAAAAGTAATGGGTACTGATTGTACAAACATTAATCAAATAATATTACAATAAAATAATATTTGGACTATGCATAATTAAGGCACACAAATAAAATGTCAAAATATTAACTATGAAATTAATTATTAATTTAAAAATATTAATTATTAATTAATTAAAAAGAACCATTTATTAATTCATTGCTTTAAAATCATAGAGAGAATAGATATTGTGGGAAAATACATATTGACGACTATAGTGTCACATGCTAATGAACCATTAAATTTGCTGGTTTAGAATGATAAAAAACATAACTTTAAAAATATAGACATTAAAACATTATTCATAGCAAGAAAATGTATAGCGCTCCGGTGGTATGACCCCAACACGCCGACAACACGAATGTGGAAAGCACAAATCAATCAAATGCTTCCCTATGAGGCAGTTTTATACAAACACAGGAATTCTCCAGATAAATTCGGCCAAATCTGGGGTACTTGGTGTGACTCGGGTGAGACACACTATTCTCCTCATAGACTCAGGGCAATACTTGCAGAAGAACAAACTGCAGGTTGACAATGTCTATCCCATCGCTGATAAGTTACTTGGGCATGAAGCGAAAGGTATGGGCCCGCTACACCCCGGACCCTGGGGAATAGATATGGGGCACTCAGGCTAGAGCTCACTCAAGGGGCTCAAACCTTATTAACTAAACGGCCATAAGATAAGGATACTTTAACGGCACCTACAGATCCAGAGTTACCAGAATTAGCAAATAGTTCTGATGAGTTCAGGTTTAAAGCTTCTTGCTGGAAAACCACACCCAGAGCTGCCTGTGATAGTATCAGCTCCATTTCTGATACTCCATGGAGTACCAGCTCCATTTCTGATACTGGGAAAGCTGGGTGTGTCTTTGGACTCATTTTGCCTGTAGCTGCAGTTTGAGTGGATGGACGGCTGAGCCAGTCAGTGCTGGAGGTAGTGTCCATTATTCCCTTATATTCTGCCCAGCCCTTCATTAGGGGCTGGTTATTGCATTCTGTGTATCTAGTGCTCTTGCCATTGCGTTTATTGCTATTCTGTGTATTGACTTCTGCTTTGCCTACTGACCATTCTACTTGCTATACGATTCTGTACCTTTGCCGCCGTCTTGGTTTTGGTTGACTCCGCTTGTCTGTATCTGTTGTTTGTCCCTCAGTATCGTTTATCTCCTAGTGTGACCCCACCTTCCTGTCTGTCTTGTGTCGGTTTCTGTTACCAGTGTGAACACTGACCTATATCTGTATTCCAGTTACCTGTCTGCTCCACCATCCAACAGCTGCCAGACGAAGTGAGTTTTCCCTGTCATCTTGTAGGGTCACTCAGGTTCCTGATAGTGGGTTCGCCCTTACCAGGTACGTCGCAGGGTGAGTCTGACTGCTAGCACCAAGCCTGGTTGTGGTTGCGCGGTTGCTGGAAGGGTACTGACAATATCATAGCGCTTACATAAATTAAAAAAAACTACTTCTGTTCTAGGGATCAGGAGTCAAGGTTATAATGTGAAGATTAGTCGGATAATGGGACCTCAAATGAGTAATGAGATGAATTGGGTTACATTGAATTACATTAATTTCAATTGCTTTACATTACAATTAGAGATGAGCGAGCACTAAAATGCTCGGGTACTCGTTATTCGAGACGAACTTTTCCCGATGCTCGAGTGCTCGTCTCGAATAACGAGCCCCATTGAAGTCAATGGGAGACTCGAGCATTTTTCAAGGGGACCAAGGCTCTGCACAGGGAAGCTTGGCCAAACACCTGGGAACCTCAGAAAAGGATGGAAACACCACGGAAATGGACAGGAAACAGCAGGGGCAGCATGCATGGATGCCTCTGAGGCTGCTTAATCGCACCATTATGCCAAAATTATGGGCAACAGCATGGCCATGACAGAGTGACAGAATGAAGCTAGATAGCATCTAAAACATGCAATAATTGACCCTGACACTATAGGGGACGGCATGCAGAGGCAGCGGCAGCAGGCTAGAGAGTGGCATGGCGACATACCCTAAATGGACTCAGGCTTCAAACCAATGGGTGGCAGAGAGGAACCAAAGGAGGTGAGCAAGAAGCGCTCAAATAATATCGGTACATGATAAAAGTTTGCCAGTATATTTTGTGGATTACACAGCAGGGTGGCGACAAAGTTAACATGGAAGCCATGAAAACAACCCAAAATTCTGCCTGACACAGCTCGTTTGATAAGGGGACCATGTATGGAGGCAGTGAACTAGTAGTAGATTAAAGGTGCTGCAGTTAAAACTATGTTAGTTGGATCTTGGCATGGACCCGAATCCACCACAGAGAATGCGCCGCTGGATCGCAAATGGACCGGGTAAGTAAATCTGCCCCATTATGTCCCTTACACACTAATACATCACCTATTGTCGTCCATAAACTCCCGTCCTGACAAGGAAGGTCCACAGCTGTCCCTATCGTGCAGCTCGCCCTCAATGTTTCACCCCCACGTCGTCAGATGGTCCTGTAACAGGAAACTGTCGCAACGTGTTTCTTTTGCTATCACGCGTCTTCATCAGGGGATAAGAGTGTCACAGATGTAGATGGCTGGTCAAGCGTGTTATTTATTAGTGGTGGAGAATAAGCAGTGGCTCCATTCCTCTATAGCAGTGATGGCTAACCTATGGCACTAGTGCCAGAGGTGGCACTCAGAGCCCTTTCTGTGGGCACTCAGGGCATCACCAGAGAGGACTCCAGGTATCTTCCTGCAGTCCCAGACAGCCCAGGACTTGCTGTGCACAGAGCTATATTAAAGTGACAGCGCTACCTGGGACTATTTTCTGCTTTATTGGTGCCTCAGGGGCTGGTATCAATAAAAGCTGTGACAGAGAAGCGAGTATAAATCACACATTACATTTCTGTGTTGGCACTTTGCGATAAATAAGCGGGTCTTTGTTGTAGTTTGGGCACTCGGCCTCTGAAAGGTTCGCCATCACTGCTCTATAGAGTGTCCGGCTTAGTGAAGCCCAGACATGTGACTGGCGTGTGCAGCATTGTACTGCGCATGCCTGGCTGTATTTAAACCAGCCGGCCGATTCACGCCATCCCGCCGCGCCATTCCAGCTGGTGCCGGTCACGTGATGTCAGTCACATGACACCAGGGAGGTGGCGCGATGAGCCATAGCATCTGAGGGGAAGAAAAGACACGCCCATCAGCATGATACGCTGTTCCACAGCATGATTCCGGCTCAATGTAACACTGTGTCACTTAATGTTAATTGCTCAAAAGCAGAGCATGCAGTGGATGGATCCACATTGTTCATAGGTATTTAGTGGCTCAGTCTCTGCAGGTAAGTTTAGAGACAGTGTACATTACATATGGTACTTTCCCATGATATTTCAGGCAGTATCATAAATAGTTTATTCTTATTAAAATATACTTAAAATGAACATATCTAGAATCTTGAGAGAAGGCAGAGGTCTAATCAACGCGGAGTAAGATGAAGGTCCATCTCAGCATCCCTAAGTCTCGATAAAGGACGCAAAAATTAGGGTTTCATTCAGCCCCTTTGGGGTAACGGTATCCAATCTAAAGATCCACCGGGTCTCGATTTGTAATATTTTTTGGTTCCAGTCCCCCCTCTAGCGTTTCGTGGTATCTGAATAATACCATGAAAGCTCAATGCATCAGCACAGCCATCATGGCATTCAAGGACGTGTTTTGCTACAGGGGTGTCTCTCGAGTGTCTGATATTCGCAAGGTGTTCGCCAACTCGTCTGCAGAATTCCCTAAAAGTCTTTCCAATGTATTCAATTCCACAGATACAGACTACCCTAGAGATCACCCCCTTGGTTTTACAGTTGATGAAATAATTGATTTTGATTTCTTCACCGGTCATATTCGCCATAAACTTCTTTATTACCATAATGTAGGGACATGCTATGCACCCATTACATGTATAGGAGCCCTTAGGTCTCCCTCCTTCCAGCCATGTGTTTTTGGGGCTAGTGGAAAAGTGGCTATGTACTAGGCGATCCCTAAGAGACCTACCCTTCCGGTACGTGATGGACGGTGATGGAGTCAAGACATCCGCGATGTCAGTATCCATTCGCAGAGCCGACCAATGTCTGGAGATAATTTCCCTGATGGTGTCAGAGCCATTATTAAATGTGGTAATGAATCTCACCAAATTATCCGGGCCAGCCCTGGCCCTTGGGACCAATAGGTTTCTTCTATCATTTTTTAAAGCATTTTGAAAGGCACTCCTTAATATTTTCTCAGGGTAGCTAAGACCATCAGCCTGCTTCAAAATAGAATGAATATCGGAGCAGTTCCTGCGTAATCGTAGATATTGACCCCGGGGAATTCCTCTCTTTAGTGGGCCCGGATGGCTGCTCTCCCACCAGAGTTATTTGCGGTAGCCTTCCTAAACACGTCGGCGTGTATTGTACCCCCTGTTCCCTTCGTGAGGAGTACGTCCAGGAAAGCTAGTTTCTCGCTACTAATCTCATTGCTGAACTTAAGGCCAATATCGTTACAATTCAGACTCTAAACAAAATTGATGAAAGCTGATTTGGACCAACTCCAAATGATCAAGATATCATCGATAAAGCGTAGCCATACCTCTATATATTCCTGATAGAGGTCAGCTTCTTGTGAAAAAACCTTGGTGTCCTCCCACCAGCCCAGCAGCAAATTGGCATAGGTTGGCACGCATGGCAAACCCATCGCCGTGCCCCTGAGCTGGTGGTGGTAGCACTTTCTGTTGAAGAGAAAGTAGTTCCGTGTAAGACAAAATTGGAGAGATTTAAGTACAAAGTTGTCATGTTGCCGAAGTTGAACTAAGTTGAGATTGATATATTTCACTGATGAAAAGTTTTAATATTATTCACCTTGCGATTTAATATTGATTGAACTAGGTGATTGGTACAGCCCCTGACTGACACTGCATTGTATTTATAGTGTGTACAAAGGGCTATGCTCGTAGCTTTCTTAGCATTTGTGATATGGCAGGTTTCCTAACTACAGGACTAAACACCCAAACTTGGCTTGAGAAGGCAAAAGAGGTCTTCACAGACAGAGAGTTTACTCAACAAAGATTTACCCCGACCTTTAATGCTGCTTTTAAAGAGTTGACAAAAGTGTGTAAAGACAAAATTACATCTTGGTGGGAATTTTCATCTTTGGAGAACTATATTAAAAACTCCATCGTCCCCAGGGGTCTAAGAATTCCTATAGTGCCGGCAGGGAGATGTAGAACCCCCACTCTGATGAAGAGATGGGAGAAAGAGGCAACCAATAGTTCCCTCAGACTAATGCAGATCTTATTGGATGAGGAGAAAGTTATCCTGCAAAATTTAGAAAGTAAACTGACTGAACAGATTAGGATTACTAAAAAATCTGAACCTGACTTCAAGGTTAAGGAGAATCAATTACAACTGACCATTGAGAAATATCAATACCACCTGAAGGAAAGGAAACTCAGTTCCTTCAAGGCATATTCCTTGGTATACAATAAGCGGTATACAGAAACAGAAGCCTCTTCATCCAAAACAGATAATTTGGATGCGGATTCATCCAACAAATATTCAAAGTCTAGAAGGGGGAGAGGAAGAGGCAGAGGGAATCAAAGAGGGAAGGGAGCTAAGACAGATATTTTAGACCAGCCATATCAAACAAGAGCAAGGAGCAGGCCTCTCCCAACTCAAACAACGGCTCCCAAGTAATCAACCTCTCCAATAGAGCCTTGTCCACTACAGAAATACAGATCTTATCTAAGGGGCTTAATTTCCTTCCAACAAATAAACCGGATACCTTTGAAATCATTAAGGATCTACATTTATTTGTTAGGAAGCTGAAATTGAGGAAGCATTTTATTAAGAACGATAAGAAAATGTGTAGAGATTTAGGCATCCCAAATGACCTCTTACAAGATGTCAGATTGCTGTACGGTCTTGAAAACCCTAGCCCCTTAGCTGAAGGGAAAGACCCTTTTACAGATTTGCGATTAAACAGCACTAGGTCTCCCCCTGTCTCTGATGCCTCCCCAATTGATGTGTTTCTAAGGGATGTTAGCAATGAGATCAAAACGATGCAAGTTGATTTTGTGCCTTTCAACTCCTCACGGTCTGAAATTGAGGCTTTGTGACAGTTGGAGAAGGACACGAGTCTAATCATCAAGCCCTCAGATAAGGGGGGAATGTGGTGGTTATGGACTCTGAAAAATATGAGAAAATGTGCTTGAATCTGTTGAGTGATAGGTAGAGATGAGCGAACACTAAAATGCTCGAGTGCTCGTTATTCGAGTCAAACTTTTCCAAATGCTCGAGTGGTCGTCTCGAATAACGAGCCCCATTGAAGTCAATGGGAGACTCGAGCATTTTTCAAGGGGACCAAGGCTCTGCACAGGGAAGCTTGGCCAAACACCTGGGAACCTCAGAAAAGGATGGAAACACCACGGAAATGGACAGGAAACAGCAGGGGCAGCATGCATGGATGCCTCTGAGGCTGCTTAATCGCACCATTATGCCAAAATTATGGGCAACAGCATGGCCATGACAGAGTGACAGAATGAGGCTAGATAGCATCTAAAACATCCAATAATTGACCCTGACACTATAGGGGACGGCATGCAGAGGCAGCGGCAGCAGCGGCAGGCTAGAGAGTGTCATGGCGACATACCCTAAATGGACTCAGGCTTCAAACCAATTTAAAAAAATTCCTTTTGGCGAGGATAACGTGTACCACTGTATGTATCAGTATTTAGCCTGGTTATGGCTGCAGAGAGGAACCAAAGGAGGTGAGCAAGAAGCGCTGAAATGATTTCCTATGTGAACAAAAGGTTGACGGTATATTTAGTCGATAACACAGCATGGTGGCGACATAGTGACCAAGTTCCATAACATATCTGGTGAAACACCTGAAAAATGAGCCTGACGCAGCTCGTTTGCTAAGGGGAAGACATGTGGAGGCAGCTATGGAGACGACATGTGGAGGCTGCTATGGAGACAACGTGTGGTGACAGCTATGGAGACAACGTGTGGTGACAGCTATGGAGACAACGTGTGGTGACAGCTATGGAGACAACGTGTGGTGGCAGCTATGGAGACAACGTGTGGTGGCAGCTATGGAGGCAATGTGTGGAGGCAGCTATGGCGACGGCGTCTGGAGGCTGCTATGGCGACGGCGTCTGGAGGCTGTTATGGAGACGACGTGTGGAGGCTGCTATGGAGACGACGTGTGGAGGCATGTGGGGGGGGGGACGCGCACTCAGTCATACAGCTTTGCATCCATTGTCAAAATGAGTGACCCATATAAAACACCAGAAAATCACAGCCGGTAAAACACCCGAAAATGTAGCCTGACACAGCTCGTTGCTAAGGGGACGACGTGTGGAGGCAGCTATGGAGACGACATGTGGAGACAGCAATGGAGACAATGTGCGGAGACAGCAGTGGAGACAACGTGTGGAGGCAGCTATAAAGTCGACATGTGGAGGCTGCTATAAAGACGATGTGTGGAGGCTGCTATGGAGACAATTAAATATGGATAGTGCCTGTATGTGGCAGTTCAAAAAAGTTTTCAAAACAGAGGACCGGGTAAGTGGCCCTCCAGAAAAATTAAATAGATAGAGTACCTGTATGTGGCACTCCCAAAACATTTGCAATACTGAGGACCACCAATGTGGCCCTCCAGAAAAATGTAATACATACGGTAGCTTGAGCCAGTTGGCCCTGGCAAAAAATGGCCAGTTGCCTCTGCTTTAGTGTACAAAGAGGAGGAGAAGGAGGACAATGAGGAGGAGGAGTGCATACATGAGAATTATTCAGGTTGAGCTGTTTTCACCTGTGGGAGAATGGAAATCACGAGAATTCCATGCTTGATTCATCTTGATAAGCGTCAGCCTGTCAGCGCTGTCAGTCGACTGGCGTGTACGCTAATCGGTGATGATGCCACCAGCTGCACTGAAAACCCGCTCTGACAACACGCTAGCGGCAGTGCAGGCAAGAACCTCCAAGGCGTACAGCGCCAGTTGTGGCCACATGTCCAGCTTTGAAACCCAATAGTTGTAGGGAGCTGTGTGATCATTTAGGATGATGGTATGGTCAGCCACGTACTCCTTCACCATCTTTCTGTAAAGATCAGCCCTACTCTGCTGAGACTGGGGACAGGTGACAGTGTCTTGCTGGGGTGACATAAAACTGGCAAAGGCCTTGTAAAGCGTATCCCTGCCAGTGCTGGACAAGCTGCCTGCTCGCCTACTCTCCCTCGCTACTTGTCCCGCAGAAGTACGCCCTCTGCCGCTAGCGCTGTCAGAAGGGAAATACTGTTTCAGCTTGTGCACCAGGGCCTGCTGGTATTCATGCATTCTCACACTCCTTTCCTCTCCAGGGATGAGAGTGGAAAGATTTTGCTTGTACCGTGGGTCCAGGAGAGTAAATGCCCAGTAATCGGTGCTGGAAAAATTCTTCGAACGCGAGGGTCACGGGATCGGCAGCCTAGCATGAAATCTGCCATAAGCGCCAGAGTCCCAACGCTCAAGAATTCACTCCCCTCACTGGCCTGACTGCCCATTTCCTCCTCCTCCCCCAACTCCTCTTCTTCTGCCCATACACGCTGAACAGTTAATAAGGACTGAGCAATGGTCCCCTCTTCTATCTCACCAACATTCTCCTTCTCTTCCTCCTCATCCTCCTCCACCTCCTCCGATACGTGCTGAGAAACAAACCGGAGGGTGCTCTGGCTATCAACAAGGGAATCTTCTTCCCCCGTCTCTTGTGATGAGCGCAAAGCTTCTGACTTCATGCTGACCAGAGAGTTTCTCAACAGGCCAAGCAGCGGGTTGGTGAAGCTGATGATGCCGGCATCGGGTGGTGTGCCTTTTATCCCCTAGGCTCAGCAGTTTGAGCACCGCCTGCTGTCACTTTGCAACGGCACTGCTGCTGCGCCTAGAGCTACCGACTAATGGCGCCATGCCCACGGATGGTAATTCAAAGGAGGAAGTGGAGGAGGGGTGGGAGGAGGAGGAGGCATAGTAGGCCTGAGAGACCGTGACCGAGGTAGGCCTCGCAATCCTCGGCGCTGTAAGTGGCGCCAGGGTCACACTCGGTCCCAGCCTCCACCAAGTTAACCCAATGTGCCGTCAACGATATAAGGTGGCCCTGCCCGGCAGCACTCGTCCACATGTCCATAGTTAGGTGGACCTTGTCAGAAACGGCGTTGGTCAGGGCACAGATGATGTTGTCTGACACGTGCTGGTGCAGGGCTGAGACCAAGGGGCAGTAGCAAGTGGCGGCCGCCGCCATGAGGTTGCGAAAGGCCTCGGTCTCTAACAGCCTATAGGGCAGCATCTCCAGGCTCAGCAATTTGGAGATGTGGACATTGAGGGCTTGGGCGTGTGGGAGGAACTGTATTTCCTCTTGCGCTCCAGCGTCTGGGGTATAGATAGCTGAACGCTGCGCATGAAGACATTGGTGGACACTGTGGAGGATCGTAGAGGCGAAGGTGTGGTTATCAAGCGGGAGGTGTTTGTGCCGGGGTCCTGGCCAGGGGGCTGACTAGCAGAAGCAGCAAATGACACAGGGGAAGGAGCAGTGGTGGGCCCGGCCAGAGGTGAACGGCCTTGGTTCCATTGAGTGTTTAGCACTCGTATGCCTGTGCATACTGGTGGTGGTTAAACTAGTAGTGGTGGAACCCCTGCTGATCCTGGTGTGGCACAGGTTGCACACCACAGTCCGTTCTTTAAAGAACCTTCAGACTTGAGAACATCTTGCCCTTGCCACGGGAGCTTCACTACGTGAAACATTTGGCGCTGATGCACCAGCTCTGGTTCTGCCTCTCCTCTGCCTCTTCCAACCTGTTCTCGTCGAGGACTCGTCTCCGTCTCAGAAGCACTGTCTTCACCCGGCCTATCAACCCAGCTTGGGTCTGTCACCTCATCATCCTCCGATCCCTCAGTCTGCTCCCCCCTCGGACTTCTTGCCCTGACAACAACTTCACCACTGTCTGACAACCGTATCTCCTCATCGTCCGACACCTCTTTACACACTTCTTCCTCTATGTCAACAATGTCATCATCACCCACAGACTGCGACTGTTGGAAAACCTGGGCATCGGGAAAGAGCTCAGCAGCAGCCTGAGAAGTGGTTTGTGATTCTGGGAAGGATCCAGAAAACAGTTCCTCAGAGTATGCCGGCTCAAATGCCAAATTGTCCTGGGAGGGGGCAGACTGGGGGGAAGGAGGTTGAGGTGGAGGAACTGGAGGAGTGCTCACTTGGGTAACATGGTTGGACTTCGTGGAAGACTGACTGGTGGACAAATGACTTGAAGCATTGTCTGCAATCCACAACATCACCTGTTCGCACTGTTGTGGCCTCAACCACGAGTCCCAGTTAGTTGAGACATGAACCTAGGGAGTGTAGCTCTGCGGCGTTCCCCTGCTCCCTTATCAGCAGGTAGTGTCTCACCCGTCCCAGGACCACGGCCTCTGACCCCTGCAGTATTTGGATGCCCATGCCCTTGTCCTCTACCCTTAGCCCTCGGGTTCAACATTTTCCAAATAAAAGTCTATTTTATAGACAAAGAGAAATATAAACTTTAATTTTTTTTTTTTTTTTTTTTTTTATGTTTGTTATAGGAACAAAACGTTCACAAAAAATCAGACAGCAGCCTCAGAAAATGATCGCTATGGCTAGTTTCTAATCAACACAGACAATTTTTTTTAAATGTCACGGTATTGATGTGAACAAAAGACCATATTTGATTACGCCACACGTGACGTACAGTACGCTTCACCGGCAGAGAGAATGTGGATTGGGATTTCTGGAGACTAGCTTCAGCTAGATGAAATTGCATTTGCACCACTGACAGCACACAAAAGGATTTTGTGCTGTGACTTTCACTTTTGGAAAAAAAATAAAAAAATCGGCAGACTGTGCCTAATTCAATTGCTGGAATGACGCGGCGGGATGGCGTGAATCGGCCGGCTGGTTTAAATACAGCCAGGCATGCACAGTAAAATGCTGCACACGCCAGTCACATGTCTGGGCTTCACTAAGCCGGACACCCTATAGAGGAATGGAGCCACTGCTTATTCTCCACCACTAAAGAATAACACGTTTGACCAGCCATCTACATCTGTGACACTCTTATCCCCTGATGAAGGCGCGTGATAGCAAAAGAAACACGTTGCGACAGTTTCCTGTTACGGGATCATCTGATGATGTGGGGGTGAAACATTGAGGGCGAGCTGCACGATAGGGACAGCTGTGGACCTTCCTTGTCAGGACGGGAGTTTATGGACGACAATAGGTGCTGTATTAGTGTGTAAGGGACATAATGGGGCAGATTTACTTACCCGGTCCATTTGCGATCCAGCGGTGCGTTCTCTGCGGTGGATTCGGGTCTTCTGGCGACTCACTAAGGCAGTTCCTCTGACATCCACCAGGTGTCACTGCTGTGCTGAAGAGCATCAGAACGCACTGGAGTTCACGATCCTATTCCGGGTGAAGGTAAGCGCTTGTCCCGCGACACTTTTTTTTTTTAAATGCGGCGGTTTCTCCGAATCCGTTCTGTCACGCCCCCCGATTTCCGTCGCGTGCATGCCGGCGCCGATGCGCTACAATCCGATCGTGTGCGCCAAAAACCCGGGGCAATACAGGGAAAATCGGTGCAAATCGTAAATATTCGGGTAACACGTCGGGAAAATGCGAATCGGGCCCTTAGTAAATGACCCCCATTGTTTCATCATCATCTGCCTGAATCTGATGGTCTACATTTTGCACCCAGGATTGGTAAGAATTTTCCATTTTTTTCCCGCATACTGTGATAATTGTTTCAGCATTACTACTCTTAGGTACCGGGCCTGTATTCAGACCAGAAAGCTAATATGATTTGGATCTAATGGTACTTGACTTTTTGGAACTATTGCGTTCATTGTTTGGCTGTCTTTCTATTGGTGCATCATCTGTTTGTATGTATTGTGCATCGTCTGTATGTATTGTTAATACCAGTGACTTTCTGCTGCTGCATCCTCCACACTCTTATCATTGTGCCACTTTGTGGCCTACCATGAATCCACCACCTCAATAATTTGTCATTGTGCCACTCTGCAGCCTACTTATGCTGCTGCCAACTGACCACTGTCTCCTTGGAACACCCTGTGATTTCCATAATGCTGTTTTCACCCTCCATCGCTCTATGACGTTGCCACTATGTTTGGTTTTCCCCTTCCTTTCATCTGTCAGAAGGAATGAAAAGCCTCAGGATTGATATCCAAAAGCAGGAGTGGATACAGAACACAGAGGACATGCAAGTATCACATTTACTGCTCATCTCTGTTCTGGATCCACTCCTGTTTGATTTTGGCTTTAGCAATACTGATGATGGATTATTGACTGATTGAAAGAGGACACTGACGCGTGAAAAGAAGGGCAAAATGCTCTCCACTCTTTTGGGGGGTTTCTACATGTATCTGCGTTTAACAGAACAGCTTCTATCATAATCTTTAGTATTATCTGATGTCAATGTAAAAAGAGTGCACTCTGTGATGTTATAGTGGGATCTTGGCCCTCAGCTCAGTCCTTCTGAGCTGGCACAGATGTTACCTTGTCAGGCTGTGTTCCCGCTTCACTTATTTGGTGAAGTTGGCCTATGTAAGTGCACATGTGTCAGGGGTGGTCCCGCGACACAAATCGCCAGCGCGCCGCAAGCGCGACTTACGGGTCCCGGCTCCTGCCCTGGCTTCTTCGGTTCTGGCCGCTGCTGCTCCACCATCTTCGGCTGTGTGTGCGTCCCTGTCTCCTAGGGCGCGCACGCACCGGCACGCACTGACTTCTGCAGATTTAAAAGGCCAGCGCTCCACTAATTGGCGCTGGCCATTTCAGGTAAATCTATTTAATCCTGCCTCTTCTTGTGATCCCTGCCGGATCTTTGTGCCTAGAGGCTTAGAGAAAACTTTGTTTGTGCCGTTTGCTGTTTCTGAGTATTCCCGTACTGACCCTGGTTCTTCGCTCCTTTCCTGCCTGCCTTGACCTATTGCTACATCTCTGACTCCGTTCCTGTGCTGCCCTTCCTGACCTCCTGCCTGTCCCCGACTATGAGATTGCCTGCCGTTTCTGTACCTCAACCTTGGCTGCCACTGCGGACAAGTCACCCCTGTGGAACGACCTGCTGGTACCACGCTGCAGCAAGACCATCCTGCTTTGCGGCGGGCTCTGGTGAAATCCGGGTACCACTTGGACTCCGGCCCCAGGTTGTGGCTTGTGTCATCGTCTGCAGTGATCCAGAGGATCCACAAACTCGAATCCTGACAACATGGAATTGAAGAGTGAAGCGATTCTATGTCATGTGCATGTCATACTAAAACACGACATTGTTTGAAGAGCAAACCACGTTCCCTTGCATATTTAAGCATGGCACAACGTTCTACAACACCCTTGTAGGCCTAAGTAAGCCGTTTGGATTCTCCTATGGCTATTTTCTAACCAAGTATGAAAGCACACTGCTATGCCAGATGAGATGACGCTGAGTTATCAAAAAATAAACGTAAAATAAAAAGAAACTGGCAGACTGTGCCTAACTGAAATCAAACCCCTAATAAATTGTCCCACTTTGGTGTTTGAGGTGGATATGTGTGTCACTAAGAGCTAAACACAACGGTAGCAAGTCCCCCTGCCAATTACTGAAATTAGCTTTCAAGTAGCGTATGGCTTACTGTAGATATCTGCTGACTGATGCGACAACGTGTGTTGCATAAGCAAGGATGATCGCGCTCATGGCTCCGATATTGAATAAAAAATGTATATCTGTCAGAACTCGCAAATTGTTCTGATGAGTTCAGGTTTAAAGCTTCTTGCTGGAAAACCACACCCAGAGCTGCCTGTGATAGACAGCTCCATTTCTGATCCTGGGAAAGCTGGGTGTGTCTTTGGACTCATTTTGCCTGCAGCTGCAGTTTGAGTGGATGGACGGCTGAGCCAGTCAGTGCTGGAGGTAGTGTCCATTATTCCCTTATATTCTGCCCAGCCCTTCATTTGGTGCTGGTTATTGCAGTCTATCTGTGTATCTAGTGCTCTTGCCATTGCGTTTCTTGCTATTCTGTGCATTGACTTCTGCTTTGCCTACTGACCATTCTACTTGCTATACGATTCTGTACCTTTGCCGCCGTCTTGGTTTTGGTTGACTCCGCTTGTCTGTCTGTATCTGTTGTTTGTCCCTCAGTATCGTTTATCTCCTAGTGTGACCCCACCTTCCTGTCTGTCTTGTGTCGGTTTCTGTTACCAGTGTGAACACTGACCTATATCTGTATTCCGGTTACCTGTCTGCTCCACCATCCAGCAGCTGCCAGACAAAGTGAGTTTTCCCTGTCATCTTGTAGGGTCACTCAGGTTCCTGATAGTGGGTTCGCCCTTAGGGACGTCGCAGGGTGAGTTCGCCAGCACTCACCTAGTCTGACTGCTAGCACCAAGCCTGGTTGTGTTTGCGCGGTTGTTGCTGGAAGGGTACTGACAATATCATAGCGCTTACATAAATAAAAAAAAAACTACTTCTGTTCTAGGGATCAGGAGTCAAGGTTATAATGTGAAGATTAGTCGGATAATGGGACCTCAAATGAGCAATGAGATGAATTGGGTTACATTGAATTACATTAACTTCAATTGCTTTACATTACAATACAAATGAGTACATTATAATGAATTGAAAAGGTACTTTTGTATGTGTATTTTGTGAATGGTTCGCATTACATTGCATTAATTAATAACAAATGCTTTCATTTAATACAAATACTTACGTTACAATGGATTGGGTTGTATTACAATAATAGCTATGATGGAATTGCCTATGGTAGGATAGTGTGAGGGTAAGATATATTTGTATATATTAGTAAATGAATGTAGGAAATTAATTTCATTAAATTATAAACATCGGTCACAATGAGTTACGTTAGTTAAGGGAGGTCCTTACTGGTGATTAACTTAAAGGAAAAAAATAAAATCCTTACATCAAAGTCTAAATATATAATCTAAAGCAGATAATAAATCATTTTATAACATAAAATAGGAAAATGCATTTGGAACTAAAGGATAATTTTATTTTCTTACCTTTCCCATTTTGCCTTTTGAACTAGTGTTATCCAATAGATACCAGGAGTGCAGAGACCCTTTTATACTTCCATCCTCTATTGCGTTTAGATACTGCTGACATTTTGCCAACTAATCAGAATGAAAAGCTTTGTTCTCTGAAGACTTTTCAGTATCTGCTGTGGCTATTGTTGCAGTAATTTTGCTTGCACAACTTTGTAGAAGCTTCTCCCAGAACACTACACATAAATCTCTGATTCTCTCTCTCTCTCTCTAGGTTTGTTCTTAAGTTAAATTTGTATGTAAGTCAGAACTATATATTTTATAATTGCAGCTACAGACAAAAACATTTTTTTTCCCAGTGATACTTGGATTTTCAATATTTTTTGGTGTAATGGGACCAAGGATTATCAATAAAGCTTCATTACAGACACCTTACAGCTGATCATTGCAGTCTGGGACTATAGTAAAGCAACCATCTTTAACTAGTAATCATCTGTGTCTAGAGATGAGCGAACACTAAAATGCTCGGGTACTCGTTATTCGAGACGAACTTTTCCCGATGCTCGAGTGCTCGTCTCGAATAACGAACCCCATAAATATCTCATTTCTGACACCTCTAATAATTGACCTGGGTTTTGAATTCCCTCAGTCAGGGGGCTCAATGGAAGATAAGAGGACTTACCCCAATTAATCCTTATACCCGACATGCTCCCATGCTCTTCTATCAGGCTAATGACCGATTGGAGCATTGTACCCGACTGATCTAAAAATAGGAGCATGTCGTCTGCATAGAGCTGCAACCTGTCCTCTTCTATGCCTCTGACGAA
>WNYA01000022.1:338908-378093 GCA_019512145.1 Engystomops pustulosus
TCGTCTGCATAGAGCTGCAACCTGTCCTCTTCTATGCCTCTGACGAACCCCCTTATCAGGTTGTTCTCTCGCAGATAACAAGCCAGGGGTTCCAACGCCAGTGCAAATAGCAAGGGCGATAATGGACACCCCTGCCTTGTCCCTCTGTATAGGCTCAATGATTCCGAGGCCCTGCCATTAATGCACACCCTAGCTGATGCTCCCCCATACAAGATTTTTACCAGTCTTGTGAAATAGGAACCAAAGCCCATCCTACCGAGCACAGCCCAAATGTAGTCCCACTCTACGCGGTCAAAGGCTTTGACCGCGTCCAGAGAGACCAACATTCTCCTACCCCCGGCTTCACAAGGCGTCTGTAAGTTCCACCACGTGTTCAAAATATTGTTACGGACCGATCTCCCTGCCATGAATCCCGACTGATTTTCATGTATCACAGTAGAACTGACCCTCTGAAGTCTACTTGATAATATTTTTGCCAACACCTTATAGTCAGTATTCAGCAGGGAGATCGGTCTATACGCCTCCAGTTCTTGTGGGTTCTTCCCTTCTTTACGCAACAGGACAATGAGGGCCTCCCTCATGGACTCCGGTAGTACCCCTTTATCCATGGAATAGTTGTAGACATCCAAAAGTACTGGCAGAAGGAGTTCAGAGAATTCCAGATATACCTCCGGGGGGATCCCATCAGACCCTACCGCCTTCCCCTTAGCTAAGTTTTGCAATGCTTCCCGCATCTCGTTAAGGGTAATTGGGCTGTCTAACATTTCAGCATCTTCACTAGCGATCTTTGGTATAGAGATATCAGCAAGCACTTCCCCTATTTTCCTTGAGTCAACCCTAAGCTCAGAGGTATATACCTCGCTAAAGTATTCCATAAATTCTTTCCTTATATCTATTTGGGATGTTAGCAATTTCCCATCCCTTGCTCTTATTACACTTATTATTTCCCTTGGTGTCTGATTCTTGATTATTGATGCCACTCTTTCCATTGAGGTATAATAGCCCCCTATGGCCCTCCGCGTCTGTCCCCTTGCTACCCGGCTCGCTCTTTCCATGCATAGCAGCCTCAAACATTCCTGAGCCTGTGCCCATTGATTATTGTTATCTTCAGTTGGATCTGCCAAAAATCTTTTTTCGAGCTCCATTACCCTGGATTTGGCCTGCTGAAGATTTATATCCTTATTCTTTCTAAACCGCGTGATACAACCTCTAATCGACCCCCTTATGTATGCCTTCAGTGCATCCCAGCTTACACCCTCATCCTGCACGCACTTCCAATTTCCCAAAAAAATTTTTATATCCTCCTCAATTTTTGTTTCACCCTTGACCAGTTCAAAAAGAAAGGGCTTTATTTTGTAGAATATAATCCCTGTGGTATCACTGTTCACCAGTGTGAACCACACCGGGGAGTGATCTGAAAGTCCCCTTGCCCCAATATTAATTTTTTCAATGCCACAATACCCTCTCTCATTTGTCAGTATTAAATCAATTCTAGACAGGGTGCTATGTGTCTTGGAGTAGCATGTATAGCTACGTTTAGAAGGGAACCTCTCTCTCCAAACATCCCGAAGACCTATCTCCTTTAGGATTCTGCCAAATGAAGTTAATTGACTGCCTAAACGGGTTGAGCCTTTCCTGTTTCTATCAATATTCTCATCCACAACTTTATTAAAGTCGCCCATCCAATATATTGGGATATTATTGTATCTATTGATCTGGTTCCAGATGTCCAAGAGTAGATCCCCTGGAGCAGTAGGAGGGAGATAAACCCCTACCAACACTACCTCAAGTTCATCCAATAGACAGTGTAGTATAATATATCTGCCCTGGGGGTCCACTCTCAACATAAGTTCTCGGAAGCCAGTGCGTTTATTAATCATTATACAGACTCCCCGTGCATATGATGAAAATGTAGAGTGGTAATAATGACTTAACCAAGCCTTCTTAATTTTTTGAGCGGATTCTTTCAGAAGATGAGTCTCCTGTAGACACACAACATCTGGTTGGTACGAGGAACAAAAATCAAACACTGCTTTATTTTTTAACCTATTATTCAATCCACGTACATTCCATGAAAAAATTTTAATCATAACATGCAGTCATCTTCCCTATCGGGTTTAGAGGTCACCAGTCGATTCCCACCCTCCCTCCCCCCTTCCCCCTTCGAATGCCCAGGCCATACTATCCCTGAGCTCATCACAGAGCATATACCTCTGCTAAGGTTGAGCTACCTTGGGGCCGTGCCTCTTAGATCTTTAAGACCCTCTCTGCCCATTCGTTTGCTTCTGTAGGGTTTTCAAAGAACAAGGATTTCTCTTCGTAAATAATTTTAAGTTTTGCCGGGTATATCAGGGAGTACAAGATACCTTTTCCCCTCAGCCTCTTTTTAAGATCCACATAACTAGCCCTCTTTTTTTGAACTTCTTGGGGATAATCTGGGAAGATCATAATTGGGGCGGAGTTGTATTCCAACTTCCCCATTTTTCTCAGGCTTTTAAGTATGTTATCCCGGTCCCTTGGTGAGAGAAGACGCACCAGAATACTCCTGGGAGGAGCACCAACTGCACGTGTCTTAAAGGGAACCCTGTGTGCTCTATCTACAAAAAATACCTTGGTGCGAATTTCGTCCGAGAATGTCTTCTCTAACCAATTAGATATGAAGCTCGTCGCATCTTCCCCTTCAGCCCCTTCCGGAAACCCTACTATTCTTAAGTTATTTCGCCTCGACCTATTTTCAAGGTCCAGAAATTTTTGTTGAGCCAGTTTTTCTGCTTTTTCTAGTTCTTTCACCCTTTTTTGTATATTAACTGCTGAATCTTCGATTTTATTTATTCTACTTTCAGTTTCTTCCACTCTTCCACTGAGAGTATTTATTTCAGCCCCGATGGCATCTATTTTACTTTTCATATTTCCTATTTCCTTCAGCACTTCTCCTACTGCCAATGTACACTGCATAATCTGTGCAGAAATATCCTTTAGAGATAAACTTTCTCCACTTATTGGCAACTCTCCCGCCCCCCCTGCAACAATTTCATGTTCCGTCTCTAACTCAGGAGACCCGCCACCTTTGCCTTTTTCTTCTGACTTCTTTCCCTTTTCCTTTACTGATCCAGGGGAGTGCAAGAATTTATCTAGCTTCCCCTCTTTTGACTTCGCACCTGGGGAGAGCCTCCCTTCTGATAATCTGCTCTTCATCCCCGTTTTGTTCTGCCTCTTGCTAGCCATTCTTCTTCCCTCCCTTTCTCCTTCCCCCCTTCTGGGGAGGTAACAAAAAGCTGGTATGCCCAATACTCCCTCCACCTACGGTTTACCTATAACCATATAGTATGGGCGGTTTACCATCAATTAGTTGTTTTAGCCCTTCTTTTACCAGCTCTCGAACCAACCCCTTACATATATAATTGACTGGTAATACCGCGCGGTTCTTTTTAAACTGCAAAAAACCAACAGAGAAAAAAAGAAACAAACAAAGCAAAAAACCAAAAAAAAGCACCCACAGAATAGACACATACGGCTCACTCAGTCCAACTTTGCCAGCATGGGGGTGCTCTAGTTTATACCCCAGCAATATAGGACATCACCAGCACAGGACACCGCTGGTCTGAAGCTGCCGCAAGACCTATGAACAGGCAACTGTCCCAGTTCAGAAAAACACAGACTTTTGCGAATTAATTATATACGTAATCAATTATAAGAACCGAGTCGTCCCAGCACAGAAATGCGACAGTTCAGATTAGGCGAGTCAAGATATTGCTTAGTTGCGTTAGTTACAAAGTCCAAGCATTCTTGAGCGATGATACATCGGTGCGAGTTCAGAGAAAAGCAAAGTCAGATGGTTAGCTGGTTAGTTAGATACACAGTTCTGATCAAGAAGACGCATCCATACAAAGAGCCTCAAAGTTGGTTGATTTGGATATAAGGCCCGGGGTTATAGGAGCCAGACCATACACATACTGATAGAGTTAGTCAAGTTAGCAGATAGCACCACCAGTAAGCAACAGGTCAGACTTCTGGATAATAGATGAAAGATGAAAAGGTAGATCAGGATCTTACCAAGGTTAGTTCACTTAAGTATAGAGCCAGAAGTCAAAGGAACCAGTCCATACACATATTAATAGAGTTAGACAAATTGGCACCGCAGGAGGCAGCAGATCAGGCTTTTGGATAATAAACGAAAAATAGGTCAAGATCTTACCAGCCCGACACCAGACAGGGCATCCAGTCCTGGTTGTATTTGGAGGAAACAATCATCCCTGGCACGGTTCAGGAGTTTGGGCCAATCAGCAGGTAGCTGTGTACACACACTGTAGCACTGTGGCACGCTGGCTTGTCCTCGGCGATTCAGCTGAGTGAGGGGCACCCTGCATATACACATGCATGGCACCCACCCGCCCAGCCCACGAATCCAGTTATGACCCTGGACTGATTTCCAGCAGCAGCCTCCAACCGTAATCTCCAGTAAACAGGTTGTACAGGTTGAGGTATCCTCAGACTAGCCTCCTTACTGTGGGCTAGCAGCAGCATAAACCCACGCCAGTTATCATGGGCTGTGTGCGAGGCGGCTCACATATCTCCGGCATCAGCAGGCATCAGCAGGTTACACCATCTCCACACGCGATCCAGGTGACCGCTGATAGCAGAGGGAGGCGGTGTTCCGGCCCGTGGATCGCTCTCCCCTCAGCGTCGCAGCTGCACGCGTTCGCGTGCCGCCCGCGTCATGCTCCTCCCCCAAAAAATAACACATTCTCTAATTCACTGTTATTAGCAAAATTACAGCATTTCACAGATATAATTCCAATCTGTCTCTATCAATCCTGGTGTACATAATTTCAGTTGCCCTTGGTTTTGGATTACATCAATGGGCACTGATTACATAATTGGAAAATCTACAGCTATCTGGAGGTGTCTATTGATAGGTGCAGTCTAGGGAGTAATATGGTATAGAGCAGTGGTGGCGAACCCATGGCACTGGTGCCAGAGGCGGCACTTGGAGCCCTCTCTGTGGGCACCCAGGCCATTACTCCATCATGAAGTTCACCAGACAGGACTCAAAGAATCTTCCTACAGAATCTTCCTACAATGATTGGCAAATTTTCCCTCCTCCTTTCAGCTGCCTTGGTGTCTTTAGGAGGCTGAACAATTGAAAGTTGTCAAAGAACAAGGAAAAATAAATTACTGCTTAAAGTGCTGCGCTGGCACTTTGCAATAAATAAGTGGCTTTTGGTTGAAGTTTGGGCACTCAGGCTCTAAAAGGTTCGCCATCACTGGTATAGAGTGATACCGAATTAATGTGTCTGGGAGAGGACATTTGTTTGGTTGAATTAATTTAACCCCTGTATAATTACAGTACATTTTCTCACTACTATGGATGCCAAAACCAAAGAGAAAATCTGGCAAGCACAATTAAAAGATCTTTTTAAGGAAGGAATAGGTACAGTTTAAAATGAAGATAATAAACAGGAATCAGACCTTTTAAAACAATTAAAAGACTGTTGGTATAGAAAAATAATAATAAATAATAATAAAGCTACATTGGAAAACTACGAAATTAGAAAAATGTCCAGATCTTTCCGAGTTTTAATTCAGAGGATATGAGTTTAAAACAAAGATGGGAAGAAACTACAAGAAAGTGTTCTTTTGAGTTATTGCGCATTATTTTAGAGGCAAATTAACAGAAAATTAAACAGTTGGAAGAAGAAATCGATACCCTACAAAAAACTTGTGAAAAAGGGATAAAGATAGAGAAAAATTACTTTTTAAAAATCTAGAAAAAGATTCCACGCAGTGGGACAGATATAAGCGAAGGCAAGAGCAAAAAATTCCAGAGAGATCTGGAGGATTACGAACAGAATAAGATATACGTCTGGCAAAGAAGAAATGCAAGAAAACATCAGCGGAAAAGATCGGCCCCAATAGCCTCCAGCCATTCAGTGATTGAGAATAAAATATCTAATAGCCCCTATACATTAACTGGCCCAGCAAATAATTTTAGAAGAGAGACAAGAAGTAAACATGGAGGAAAAAGAAAATATGACGGCAATTTTGAACGAAATGGCACTTCAGGATAAAGAGAACAACCAAAGGTAATCAACCTTTCTAACCACTCATTACCACTCAAGAAAATGTTCTGGCCAAGGGCCTTACTTTTCTCCATCAAATAACATGGATATTTTATCCACAGGAAGGATATCCAGCTCTTTGCCCGTAAGCTGATCTTAAAGAAATTACACACAAAAGAAAATCTATGTGATGATATGGATCAAGACTTACAGGTGGAGGAAATCCTGAATTCACTCCTAGACGAATCTACCGATTTTGAGGTAAGTAGTACTGACAATATAATTCCAACTAAATTGAAAATCTTTCCATCGCTAAGTTTATGCACGACAGTTGAAGCTTTTACAAGAGCAGTAATCGCAGAATTAGAAAAAATTCCAATGGATAGGAAAAAGAATAACTTAAATAGAAAACAAAGGGAAGCTATTGGAGAAATTAAACAATGCACGGATGTGGAAATCAAAATGGCTGATAAAAAGGGCAATGTAGTTATCTGGCCCAAGAAAAACAATGAGAAATAGGCATTTTAATTGCTACAAGATAAAAACTGCTATAAAAAAATTGCCCCACTCACCATTATTACCTTTTCTGTAATAACTCCATAAGATCCTCGAGGACGGATATGAAAAGAGCTATATTTCCAAAGAAACTCTACAAAACCTCTTCTGCCAGCTACCTAAAATTGCCACCTTATACATCATCCCTAAGTTCATAAGAACTGTGAAGAGCCCCCCAGGTAGGGCCATTTTCTTGGCAAAAGAGGGGTTGTTGGAAAAAGTATGCCTTTTTGTTGGGGGAAATTTTTCAACAAGAGAGTGTCCCTGGCATCAATAAAGTCCACAATTGGCTAAGATATATTGACAATATACTCTTTCTGTGGGAAGGAGCAACAGAGGACCACTATACCTTCATGGAAAAAGTCAACAAGAACGGCCTGAAAATAAAACTAACTTTCAAATAAGGAATTAAAATGGAATTCCATGATATACATGGTGGGAACAGACAACAAGATCGAAACTGATGTTTTCGGCAAACCTACAGCCGTCAATTCTCTACTACATGGCATTGCCTCATATCCAGGCCGAACTAGACGTGGAATACCAACAGGCCAATTCCTTAGATTAAGAAGAATCTGTTCCAATGACATTACTTTTGAAGAACAAGCAAAGTACCTTTGGCAAAGATTTCAGGAGAGGGGATATTCAAATTGTATAATTAGAAAAGCAGATAGAAGGGCAAAATTCTCACATCGTGAATCCCTCTTCTGCCCCAATAAGATCAAACCGGTCCAACAAAACCATACCAGAATAATAACTACCTATAATAACATATCCCCAACCCCCCTCATCACAGCCAGAAATCTAAGAGCGTAAGAGACATACTGGTCCATAGCCACTATGTCCCGGAAAAACAATAAGGGCCCAAAATGGGGATGCTATACAGTAAGCCATGTAAAAACATTGTCAGAGCCTAAGAGTTTAATAATGCAGAAAACACCAGGACCTTCCAGATAGCGCAACATATAACCTGTAACACATTTGGGATCATCTATAAGGCGACCTGCCCCTGTGGCAAGATCTATGTTGGTCTGACATCACACCAATTTAAAACAAGAGTTGGTAAACATATTAGCGGCATAATCAATGTGAAAAATGTGGAAAATAAAGAAGAATTGAGAACTCTGCCTAAACATTTCAAGAAATTTCACAACTGCAATCTGGAAGGTCTAAAATTTAAAGGCATTGACAAGGTAAGCCTGGGCATTATAGGTGGGAACATTCATAAAAAGCTGGCCCAACCTGAATGTAGGTGGATATATAGACTAGGAAGTATGTCCCCTGTGGGATTAAAAGAAGCCATTAGCTTTGTACCATTTCTATAAAAAACACCATTGTTAAAAAAAGTCTTTTTACTCTTCCAACTCCATAGACTTATTCCTGCCATTCCTGTTTTTTATCTTTCTCATTGTGAGATTTTAATTCTATTTTTCTACTCTTTAAATCTGATTAGGTTTTAGCCATAAGCATTTTGAGGTGGTTAACAAAACAAGTTCAGTGTATCTGTATATAAATAGTAATATATATATTTGGCGAAACGCGCGTCGAGGGTGTCTCCTGGGAGCCGGGTCTCTTCCTTTGGTCAGCACGCTAACTCCCTACCATAACATCCTGCATAGACAGGTAAATAGCCACTTTATCACCATATCTCTACAAACAGCAACCCCTATTGGATGGGACCACTAATTTAGTTGCATTTATAAATAGTAGTATGTTGTAAGAGGCTGTGGATCAGAAACTCTTCAGCTTATCCTAGACCTTGCATCTCTTATTTTCTATTTAAACAGTGGAAGTCACCATGTGCCCCTTGAATATTTTTAATCTTTTTCTTTCTTTCACTTTGTACCTCTCCACACTTTTCTCTTATGAATATTGGCAATTCTAGAAATCTTATAATCCAAATTTTGATGTCTGCTGTATATTTGTTCTGTTTTTATATCCATATATAAATAAAGATATTTATCTAATTGCTCTCTACAGCCATCTGGTGGTGTCTATTGATTGGTGCAGTCTAGGGACTAATATGGTATAGAGTGATTCCAAATTAAAATTATGTGACCAGGATGACATCATCTAAGGTCCTGTTATATATACAACATCTACCTCCTGTATGTGTTTGATCACATGAAATCACAGCAGTCTCCATGGTGGATGGGGGCAAGTAGAAATCCTTGGAGGTTGCTGTGTTTTCATGTGATCAGATATATGCATAAGGTAGGAGGCTAAATGATTTGTGATGATATCACCTTGGTCACATATGAGAAGAGGCATGGGACATGGGGAGGGGCTGTCCGAGCAGGACAAGTCTTCTCTGATGCAAAGGAATATAATGTATAATAATAATAAATAATATTTTTGGGGTTACAGGGGAAATTTTTTTTTAGCTAAAAACAGCGTATCAGGTAGTTAAAAGTGTGTAAACATGTGGTGACAGGTTCCCTTTTATTTTTTAGGCCTGTTCCAAAGTCTTGAGCACCCTTTAGACATCTTGGACCAGCATCCAGTGCTAGATGTCGAAATGTCAAAGCCTCTGGATGATTTAGGCTACTGCATGACAAAGTCATCCATTGCTTTATGCTGCTCAAGGAGATCTAAGCTAGCATGAGCAATGCATGTAGTCAATGATACTCTGTGATGAAAGCATTTTGATGTTGCAAGTTCAGAAGATTGTGCAGATTTCTTAAATTTGCCAGCACTGTCCACAAGCTGGTCATTGTTAACATTTTCTTAAGCATTAAGACAAGTGGTTAATTACATATGACATATATGGAGAGTGTTTAGTTTAACCCAGGTTCTGTGTGACCACTATGTTGGTACTTTTTTCAATCACTACCTTGCTAACTTAGTAGGCAAAGAGACAGTGTTAGATTATGAATATTAAAGTCAAAACTGAGATTGATATAATATGGACACTGACATAGCTTGTCAGCAGATGGACATTGCCTGAAGCCTTGGAGTGGTGCCATAAAAGACTTGGTGATTGATCATGTGTCACCTATGTGCTCTTTCTCAAGGAATATCCTGTACAATCTCCACAGGAAGGGTTTATCCATTACCTTGGGGCATAGATCAAAGGCATCAATTTCCTGGTGGTCAGGAGAGCTGTGTTGTTGCAGGCCCAAGTCTATTGACTCAGGAGAGTAATAAGCAAACATCTGTTGTTGAGAGGTGATACAAGGACACTTTCCCATGGGAAGCCCTATTGTGTCAGCTGGGCAATAAATACCATCCCTGGGAGGTCACCCAAGCCATTTGGGACAAAGGCCTGAGGAAAAGTTACCAATTCCAAGTACGAGAGCGCCATCCTGAGGAAGGAGTAAAAGACAACACCAAGGAGGCCAATATCCTATTACCGGAAGCTGATTGGCGACAAGTCATCATGAAGGCCGGAAGATATCCGAGTAGGGGTGGAGTCATGAGCATCTGTGGGTGTGATTGTGATAGCAGTTGAGCTATATATGAATGACCAAATCTTTAATATAGTAGTTAGTAGATAGTATATAGTATATAGTCTTATAGATAGTCTTAAGTTTGTATGTATTTTAATCCCAGAATAGGACATTGAGGAGGCATTTTATCTTGTATTATTATCTTTTTTATACTTTGTCATCTATTATACCTTTTAAGTAAACCAGCCTTTTTCCAAGTTTGGACTCTGCATCTTTTCAAGGAACAACCCCTAGTTAGAGCAGGTAGAAAGGAATAACCCACAATTTTACAAGCCCCACAGTAAGTAATGTGCCCACACAGCCCCACAGTAAGTAATGGGCCCACACAACCCCACAGTAAGTAATGTGTTCTCCCCCTTCCCTTAGCCGCTATTATGTTTCCTCCTTATCTCGCTTGTGTGCAGCTCTGTGCATTACTTTCCCCTGCCAGTCATGTGATCATGACATTACAGGTCCTGTAGCCTCCGGGAGTCTTATTCTCTAGGAGGCTAGGACCTGCAGGGGAAAGTAATGTTCGCATCACGATCTGTGTCCTGAGGACAGGGATCATGATGAGAGAGGGGAGGGGATGTTTTGGCAATTGTCCTGCTGACCCGGGGAGATCCGGGGCTCAGGCCAAAAGATCCTCTAACCTAGCGACGCCCCTGGGATGTATGACAACTTTGCCTTTTACTTTCATTACTGTTCCTGCAACAGTTTGTGAGCTTGTTTACATAAGAAATTGGATGGATTCTTACTGATTGTGGAAAGGGACTGCTTCTCCCTTGGAGGGAGGTGGAGGTCATGTGATTCTCCTTGTAGCTAGCAGGAGAGCCTTGTATTTGTGCAGATCTGTAGATGCAGAATAGTGATGGGAAGGCCAGATTCTTTTTGTGAGCTGGATCATTTGGCTCAGCTTACTGAAAAGAGCCGGCTCTACTGAATCCTTAAGGAATTTTATTATTGGCAGTCAGTAACCTCATTCCACACCACTTTTAATCCAGTTTTATCAGGTTAAAGAGGCATGGCTTTTTGATTAGGGGCGGGTTTAACTGCAGAAAGCGGCTCCCGTCTTTTACCTAAAAAAGCCAGCTTTTATAGCCATCTCGTTAATGAGCAACAAATCACTTACGCAGAAGTCGCCTACACAGAATAGGGCGGTAGAAGGGCTACCATGTTCCATATGAGACCCTCTATACCAGTGTCATTCTGCCAAACTTTCTGTCTCTCTGCACCTCCACCTGTGTCATACACTCCTCTGCAGCAACCCTCACCCACCTTCTGCTATTCAGACATGATCATCACAGCAGAAAAGCTGTTAATCCATGGGAAATGAGGGCAGCTTATAAATGATATAGGGCTGCCCAGACAGTAAGAGGTTAGTGTCCGCCCACTTCACTGCTGACAAGATTTCTGACAAGTAGCTTCAGAACAGAAAAATACCATAACTCTGAAAAGAAAGGGCCAGCGAAACAATATGCACAGCATTCTGTTTGTATTGAAAGAGGGAATCACATATGAAAATTTGATACAAATCATTATGAAGAGGATCTAAGCAGATTGCACATTGTGTGGTATCTATAGGCAGCATCATAGAACAGGAGGAACTCAGCAGATTCTACATAGTGTATTATCTGCAGGCAGCATGTTATAGAGTAGTAGGTGCGGGGATGATTAGACTTTGGGGCACATTTACTAAAAATGTAACGAAAATTGCACTAAAAGTGCTCTGCCTGTGTATAATGAATGTGGCACTTTGTTGCACTGGCCCGACAGAGTTCACCAACTTTTTTGTGGTGCACGTTTAACAAGGGGCATGTGACAGGCTTTGAACGTTAAATTCGGCACACAGTCCGACTGAGCGCAGGAGCGCCCCCCCCCCCCCCTAAATTGGTGTTGCATGGAGGCCAACACCATTGCACCACAAACCATTTACTCCTAAAAGAACATGGAAAGTCAGTCAGAAAACAGGCACAAAGCCCTTAGTAATGATAATAGTAAATGTGCCCTATAGCGTCAATCTGCAGGAAGAATGTTATAGAACATGAGGATCTGAGCAGGTTGTAAAAAATGTTGTACATGCAGGCAGCATGATAAAAAACAAAAAACTAGAGGCGCTGAGCAGACTGTACAAAATGTCCACCTGCAAGCAGCATGATATAGAGCAGGGGAACTGTGCAGTTTGTAGATAGTGTCCTGTCTGCAGGCAGCATGTTTTAGAGCAGTAGTAGCTGAACAGATACTACTCATCCTAGGATTAGGAGTCCAATGGGAGGCCATTTCTGTATACGCCTACAAGGAAGGATTTCCACAAAACTACAGATGAATCTTCTCTCCTCTTCCTGCTATTAACAAGCTGCCTGCAGATTTTATATGAAAGCCATCATACTGAAAATACAGGCCACTTTCCTCCTAACAAAAAGAACAGGTTGGATTTTATGAACAAAAATGTCAGCCGTTTATATCAAACATTTCGGATGTAAATGCAAATATTGAAAAAAACAACCAAAGATGTAAAGATCAGCAATGTCAATCATTAATAATTATTATATTCATTGTGCCAAGTATTTCAGTGCAAACAAACAGTGACATGTTAAAGGTACTGACTCAATATATAGTTTTTGGAAAAATATGAAATATCTTTATTTAAATTCATACCACAGACAAGTTAAAAACATTTAAAAGCACCAACATGTGCAAATTCATGTCCTATGTAATCAGTCAAATATGTGCAAAATGATGCAAGGATTACAATAGCAGCCACGTAGATATGTGCAAAAAATAAGCAGTGGTTGCTGTGAAACTCTCTCCCCTGTAATGCCCCCACGATGCAATCAATTTCCTAGAATAATATAAAGCAGAAATAAATACAATCAAAGCTCTATATGCTTGTGCCAAGTGCCAGCAGTTCTGACAAAAATTCCTATAACAATTATAGAGGCAACTTTACCAGCATCTGCCTAGTGCCTATGCACCGTAATAAAAGAACGAATACACTGTACATATCATCAATATAGATGCGATTTCCCAACAAAAATTCCAAGCCTTGTGAATAACCCAGAGTCTGCAATACCATTCATTTCATGCAGTGTTGCTTTAGAAGTGCACAGGCATTTAAAGGGTAAGAAAAAAGGGATGTGAGGGGGCAGCCAGGCACATTTGAGGGGCTACTGCCCTCCGCTCCCCTGCTTTGCATTCAGAAGCTTGGATTCATTCTGGAGGAAGAAGTCACTTACGCACAGGGAGCTGAGCAGCATTTCCATCCTACCTTTGCTGTAACCACCTCAGCGGCTTCCATGCTGTGTACTCGGCCTATAGATAATCAACCATTTGAGAGAGATGTGCATCAGGTAAGCAAGTAATGACCATGAGTAGAGGCAGCTATCTTTGTAGTAGGGTTTGTAGAAGTAATGGGTAGATGAGCAATAAAGAAAGGACAATAGGACTATCATGTGAGCAAGGCATGAGCTGAACCATGGAAGAACCATGTTTAAGTAAGGGCAGGCATCATTGTAATAAAAGTGGCATGGCTTGTATGGGTAATGTATAGATAAACACAATGAAAAAAGGATAAAACTATTAGGTGACCAAAACATAAACATTAAAGGGAACCTGTCACCAGGGACCTCATTTTCACTAAAGACAGGTTGCAGAAGCTTATCACACCTACAGTGCAAAAATGCCTTTCTTCCTTTTCTAAGCATTTACCTAAACAATATTGTGTGTTATAACTTATTCTTGCATCCTGACAAAATCCTGGGGTAGTCACAGGGGCTGGACGTTGGTTTGGATGAATTTCAAAAAACAACTTGTGGCATGTCTGTGTTACTCACTCCTCAGAGCTTAGCCTCCACATTTGTGCTCCCGTACAGCTCCTCCTCCTGCTCCTTCTCAGAGGTTACAGCCTGGTGAGATGACATCAGTGGGAGAGGGACAGAGCTCAAAGATGGAGGCAGCCTGCAGCTCAGACAAGTCACATGTTTTTTGAAATGCATCCAAACCAAAGTCCAGCCCCTGTGACTACCCCAGTATTTTGTCAGGATGCAAGAGTAAGTTATAACACACAATTATATCGTAATGAAAAGAGGCAGAGAGGCATTTTTGCACTGCAGGTGTCACAGGCTTTTACAATCTGTCTTTAGTGAAAATTAGGTCCCTGGTGACAGGTTCCCTTTAATAGAGGCACCCAGCAGCTTAATAGTAGTAGTTGTAAACTTTAGGGGTCGATGGGCAGACAGGTGAAAGAGTGAGCTAAACTATAGGTACCATGTATAGGGGGGCAGGTATCTGTAATATAGGTGGTAGTAGTTTTATGTGTATGGAGTACATGAACACAATGTAGAAGGGATGAAAGGCATAAACTGAAATTGAGAAAAAAAAACATTAGTAGGGGCGCCATCAGTGTGATGTATTCGATGTTGTAAACTTTAGTGGTGAGATGACCAGACTTGAGCAAGAGTTAAGAGTCTTCCAGGTGTTTACTGTAGAAGGACCATGTATAGTAGCAGCTATCAGTGCAATAAAGCTGGTAGGGGTTACAGAAGTGAGGGGTAGATAGGCAGAATGAATATAGGGTGGAGCATAGGTTTAAGAGGTCATGAGCTGTACCGGAGAATTATCATGTGTAGTGGTCAGTGTAATAACTTAAGTGGTATTAAATAGTGGTAGTGGATAAATGAAGAAAGGGTATGATAAGGTATAGATTTAGGCAATATACAAGTTATGCAATATTCTGTATACAGACAAGGTAAGTTCTATCTGTATAAATCTTTGAAAATTCATTGTCATCAATTCATCCCTTGCCATAAAATAACAAGAGTAATCTGACTATTCGCGGCAAACCATTTCTGCACCGATTTAACCTCTGTATTTAGGACAACACAGAAATAAACACAGGATTAGATTATGGCCCAGCTTCTTCATGCTTCACCACTAGAGGGCACTTTGCTAGCAGAGAGCTCTGACAGCAGCTGAGCAGTCAGCAGAGCCTGCAGGTTACTTGCTGCCTGTTCCATTTATTTCTTGTTCTATACACAGTACAACGCATTATAGAGAACACAGAAGAAATGTTTGGAAATGTGTAGAAGCCGCTAAGAATTATACTGTGAATAAACGGCTGAGCCTACCTGTATATGAATTCTCATACAGACTTATAACATTGCTCTATTAAATAGCATGGACAATGTAGCACTGCAGGAATAAACTGATAATTCACCTGTATTAGCTCAGATTCAAGTTTACTCTAAGTGTACAGGTTTCCTGACTGTGTGTTCTCTGTTGTTAATTTGTCATAATACAGGCCGTCATTAATGGAAGTCTGCCTTCTGCTAACAAATTAGAAGGATTAGGAAGGAAACCTGCAAGCCTGATTCTGACTCTAGAAAACACAAGTTTCAGGGAAACATTTTTTTGTGATAAAGCTCCAAATTTCATGCATAAATGTGGCCACCGCTGCAGGTGGCACCAGCTGGACCCCTCATTCTCACGATCTGAGGGGGTCTCAGCACTGAGACTCCCAATTATCAGCAAGTTAGGCCCTATCCCATGGATAGAGCCTAACTTGTCATAGCTGGAAACCCCTAATCGATACACTAGTACACTAGATTTGAAAGCATTTCAGCAATTTTTTTCCACACCTGCCTAAGACTTTTGTCGTTCTGTACATAAACCAGTGTAGTCAAACTACTTGAAACAACTATAGTAAAGACGACCCATAGATACAGACGGACCTCTCTGCCCACAGTGACCGCTGGTGAAGCTCTTTGCATCCTTTAATTTAGTCCCAGACTGCAATGATCAGCTGTAATGTGTCTTTAATGAAGTTTTAGTGATAATCCTTGTTCCCACCACAGCAAAAAAAAATTTTAAATCCAAATTGTCACTGGGACAATTTTTTTTTTTTGTCTGGAGCTACAATTATAAAATATACAGTTCCGAGTTACATACAAATTCAACTTAAGAACATACCTAAGGAACCCATCTTCTATGTTACCCAGGGACTGCCTGTATACTGTAAAATGTAACTACGGTAGTTTCACAGTGTTACTAGTTACATCCTCCAATATAGTTGTCTGTATATGAAAGTATTGCCCATCACGGCAGTCCCAGGTGATAGAGATAGTTACTTAATTATACCCAGGGCACCATAGCAGTAGTTAGAAATGATGGCATGGCAAGCATGTGTGCCCCCTGTCCTGGCTTTGAAGGGGACAACGCTACAATGGGGAGATGAGGGATATATGAGGCTGGCGTTAATAAGGGTAGTCTCTATATGATGGTTTTGGATATTTATGGTTGGGTGGTGGGAGGAGATGTGAGGCTGGTGAAATAGGAGGTGGCACCGCACAACAGAGCAGCATAAGATCACAGGGTGTTGTTTCGGGTATTTTGGTGCAGAGGTATGAGAGGAGCAGAGGTCACAGCAATGTGATTTCTGTGTGGGACAGAACAGTGCGGGGAGAAGAGGAGAGGAGGAGGGGGATGCATTCACACGCAGAAGGCTGAGTCTGAAAAAATGCTAATCCCATCCAGCACACTCACCTTAAGCCTTACTCCAAAACACAGGAACTTATTACTAGAACCTGTCAGGGATTTGTTCCCATTCTGACAGTGTGTGATGCTCAGTTCATCTGCAGAAGCTGCACAACCTCGCTGAAAGCTGCAGCGCTATTGGATGATCTCAGTGACTTCATCCAGCCACATTCATCATTGTATACTCAATGTCCCCAGCCCTGGGAATGCAGATCTGCCTTTGGCCTAGTTACACTGAAATCAATAGATGGCAAGAGACGACCTACAACCGGATGATGGGTGCTCGGTACCAAGAATAAAGATGCTTCAGAGATGCGAGTATGAGCCGTATACAGAAGCGAATGCCTGTATCCTGGGCTTTCATAATTGTATGATCAGCAACTGTGGGGGGGGGGGGGGGGGGATGTGGTTCTAGAACAGCGTTCCTAATCTCCACTGAATGCAGATTATGCAGCAGACAATACTATTTCCTGAAGTTCCTATACAATAATGGAATCTGTGGGTCAATCACCTTTCATTTCACATGAATGAAGCTGATTACACTCCAGACTGATAGAAGGCTCGCTACATGCACCTACTGCTGTGATGAAGGAAGCCACCCCTGCTCTAGGTCATGATTCGCCTAATAAGAGCCCAGGGGATGACAAGAATGGAGGACAACAGTGCAGGAGTACTTATCATGGCAGCAAAGAGGACTACAACTCATATCCAAAAATTATGGCCAAGTCTAGCAATTGAGTGATACTTCTAAAAAATGTCTAAATCATTAGTGATTGCAGCTGCTCAGACGACCAAAAAAATAACATGAGCTGCAACAATAATTTTTTGGTCCACATAATCAAAGCCTAACAAGAGGGACCCTTCCATACAGGCATTTCGATAGTTATTGATACTAAGACACATGATCTGCACACTACTCCACACTGTAGTAAATCTGACAGTGCACAAAGTCTCAGCACAGTCCAAATAAATACAGCGAAAATGGCAAAATATACAGCAGCAGGAACATCCAAGCTTATTTATTAAAAATAAAAGCAGGTCACAGATAAAGCCATAGGATCTAGGTGTTGAATCACTTATATTTAGGAGCTCACACATTAAAATTTATGATTGGGTTTTTTTTGTCTATGCTTGGCGTTGTTTTGGAGCAGTTGTGGTACAAATGCTGTTTTGAGACTTTCCATTGTGCCAAATGAACATAGGACAGTTCAAAGTCACTTTAAAATTCATTATTTGCTTAGTGAAAAATAGAAAAAAAATAGTCTAAATTGATTTGCGGTTTGGCACAAACTCTTATTTAGGAGATTGTTTTGGCGCAAAATGATTCCAGTCACCGCATGGGGTAGAAATAGGAAAAAAACCACTACCAAATTTATCAAGACCAATGACTCATTAGAGGGACATGTGCGCAACAAAAAAGGACATTTTGCGACAAATGCAAAAAAAACCCAAAAAAAAACACAATATTATGAGGCAAACAAACAACACACATTGACTCATTTGATGAATTTGGCTAAAACAAAAATAGAATTTAACATAGAAAACCAAGTCAAAGACAAATTGTCATGATATATTTTCCCCATAGAGTCTATTATTCTCAGTTATTCTATTATGACCTAGTTATATCTACCCCTAAAGCTGCGATCTGTGATTTATGTTATATCCTTACTTTTATCAGAAAAAAATAGAGGTAAACCAGGTGTGAACAGGGCCCAATAGGTAAGAAGAATTGAGGCTGTGGGGGGGGGGGGGGGGGGGGGTGGATGAAGCTCGGATAATTAAAAAAAGTGGCCCTGGTATTAAAGAACTGCGCAGGAACAGGGAGCACAATAGATGGATGTGATGCACCTCATGTGACCCATCTATAGGTAAGCATAAATGTTTTGTTTTTTTTGTTTTTTTATAGTGGCACATAAGTACTTGATAAAGGATTTGAGACACTAAACCACTTGTTTAGCGTGTGTTTTTTTTTGTCCCAAATCGTCTTGACAGGTCCTCTTTAAGACCCTAGCAACATACCTGTATCAAGGGTTTCACTATGTGGTTTTTTTTTTAAATCTCTTTATTCAAATATTTCAATTATTACAAAAAAAAAAACAATAAGAAAAGCAAGGAAGAGTTTTAACAAACAAAAGCATCAAAAAGGCATTCAATGTTAACTTTCAATACAATAAGGATAGTCTATTCATCATCAGAAAATCGCTACACATTATTGCATGAATCCCTCGATTTTCTGACAGAGAAATACAAATTTCACTTATACAATCCCATGATAAACAAATAACTATTACAATGAATGTCCTCTCTTTACCCTTTCACTATGTGGGTAATTTAAAACGCCTTTGAATACGGAAATTATTAGTTTTTTTTTTAATAAAAAATTATTAATATATAGCAGCATATATGAAACATTACATCTTTGTCATGGGGGATAACCAGATTTGGAAGAGTCTTATTTCCTTACAATTTAAGGTTATAGTGGAACATTTTGGAAGATACATTTAAGGAAAGCTCTGGCTAGTAGGAAATTAGGAAAAAAAGTTGTTCCTGTTAGAAGTCCACTTCATGTTTGGTTAAAAAAAATAAAAAATAAAAATCAGATCATTGGATGTCTGGTTGAGTACACAAAAGATAATTGGATAATTAAGGTAGATTTATTTTGTTTTTATTTCCTTCAAAAAAGGGCTTAGATTTATTGTGGTGGAAGACTACTAATTTGCCAGAAAAAGAATCACACCTAAAACAGGCACCCTCCCTTCTTTGGTTAAAGGGGTTGTCAGAGTTCTTGAAAAAAGTGGCCGGGAGAGGGCTGCTAAAAAAAATAAAGTCCTACTTACCTTCTAGTGCCCTCCGGTATCTAGCGCTGCTGTCACTCCGGTCCGGGCGCCATGTTTGTTTCATTTTTTTTAAACAGCCCTCTCCCGGCCACTTTTTTCAAGAACTCGGACAGCCCCTTTAAGAATAGTTAAAGGGGTATTCTGGGAATATGAAGGTCTGACACAAAAACCCATGATGATATAAATAAATGAAAATAACAAAACTCAATGTCGTTAGTCACAAAACGGAGATTAAATAGTTTGATTTTATGATTTACAAAATTTATGGCCTCTCTAAAGTAGGTGGCCGCCTCTGGAAACTACAAGTTCCATGATCCTTTAGTTCTCAGTAACTCCTCCTTCTAATGTTCTGCTCCTAGTGATGATATAACAGACTTTCGTGTTCTGTTACCATAGTAATGATCTGTAACTGCTATCACCAAAACACTGACCATACTGGATGCACTGCAACCAACCGACTACAGCCAAACATAGTGGTGATCACATGACTTGCCTAGGCAGGTGTAGGACGTGTGACATGTGGCCAGCGGCCAACTTCTGTCGTGTGTCTTCTCCGCGCAGAGGAAATTAACGGACTGATTAAAAGGCCAGTAGAATTTTAATTCTTCATTACAGTCTATGTCAGCAGCATTTTCTGCTAAGGGGAGCAACATTTTAAATATCAACTAATTACACATTAGTTTATATTTTGAGTACCCATTTGTATATGAATTATGTGGATTCCTGGAATACCTCTAGTTGAAATTAGTATGGTGGAGTATAATTGTTACTTTGGCACCATTGGGTTGTATATCACGGTTTGGTTTAACCGAAATCTACCAACAAAGTCAATGCATGATAAACCAGGGGAATTTTCTCATAGATCGTCTTATATTTGTTATCCATGACCTCCTTCCTTCTTAAATAAAAATACTAATTAGTCAGAATGGCTCTGAGCGTGCTACAAAACCCCCCTGTGCTATTTCCTCCCAGGCTGTTACACTCAGGGCCGGATTATAGGGGGTCGCACGGGGCGCAAGCCCCAGGGCTCCCACCACTTTGTGCTTAGAAGGGGCCCCCACCAAATGTGGGCGAATCACCAAAAGTGTATTTGGCTCCGGGCTCCCCAGGCCGAATCCTGATTATACTAGGAAATTGATTGCATCGTGCGGGCATTACAGGGGAGAGGGTTTTACAGCAACCACTGCTTATTTTTTGCACATATCTACGTGGCTGCTATTGTAATCCTTGCATCATTTTGCACATATTTGACTGATTACATAGGACATGAATTTGCACATGTTGGTGCTTTTAAATGTTTTTAACTTGTCTGTAGTATGAATTTAAATAAAGATATTTGATATTTTTTCAAAAACTATATATTGAGTCGGTACCTTTAACATGTTACTCTGTTTGTTTGCACTGAAATGCTTGTTTTTGACATGTGGTACCAACATTGGCCATTAACTAGTTTCATGCATATTATATACAGCTCCACCACAAGATCATAAAGAATCATATAATGTAACAACAGATCACAAGATTCTTTTCAGCGACGTTTCGGTCTGAATTGACCTTTGTCAGGCATGATCTGTAACTGATGTAAAGAGTAGTGCATGATTAGCATTTTGGTATACAGATACATTAGTATATACATAAAACTATTGTATAGGACATCGTAAATGAGTATCTGGGAGAAGGTATGTAGTACTGTTAGTATACAAGGGATTTAGGGGAAACAATTCTATATAACATAGCAATCAATGTTATTTAGGTGTAAAAAGGCATCTAGATCCTTCTTGAAGCTCTCTGCTGCCCTTACTATGACCAGCGCTTGGGGCAGGTTATTCTACAAATTGACAGTTCTCATAGTAAAAAAAGCCCTGTCGCCTCCAGTGATTAAACCTTTTTTTCTCCAGACGAAAACAGTGAGGCAGATTTACTTACCCGTCCCTGTGCGATCCCCGACTCCAATGCACAGCTGTCATGATTCACTACGAGCATGGCCCGATATCCTGCTTCTGCAGCTTCCCCGATTAGGTCCACCGGAGTTCACCTTCTTGTTCCCGGAGCATGTAAGTGTTTGATCTTGCGACACAAATTCAAAGTCAATTTAAATCATGCGGTTTGTCCCAATCCATTGGATCATCCAACGGCCCGCCCACCGATTTTTGTCACATAAAAGCTGGCACCGATGCGCCAAAATCTAATCGTGTGTGACCCAACCCCTGGCGCGATCCCCGAAAAGTCGGAAAACCCGACGAAAATACGGCCGCGGGACCCTTAGTAAATAAACCCCAGTGTCTCCTCGTCTTTTGATTTGATTTAATCTGGAACAACTTTACACCATATTTCTCTATGGACCATTCATATATTTTGATTAATTAATCATGTCTAGAGATGGGCAAACATACTCGTTCGAGCATTAGCGTACTCGCAACTGCTCATTGCTCAGACAAATAATTCGCCAGCTTGAGAAAATGGCATCTTCCGCCGTTTTGATTTTTAGCGGCCAGAAACACAGCCAATCACAAGCCAGGAGACTCTGCAGTACACCCAGCATCACGTGGTACACTTACCTGTCGATAGCAGTGGTTGGCTGGCCTGATCAGGTGACCCTGGAATATACTAGCCACTGCCCGCGGTGCTCGGATCATTCTCTGCCTGGATGCCGTTAGGGATAGAGCTGCTGCTGGTCAGGGATAGCGTTAGGGTGTTCTATTAGATTAGTGTTAGGCAGGATTGATTCTACAAAAACCCAACAGCCCTTGTTAGGGCTACAATAGCGTTATTTTTTTTTTTTTTATTTGCTTGTAGCTGGGCTTGCTGGCACTAGTAGTGCAGCTACTACCACGAATTTGCAGGGAGACTTGCAAACATTATTTTTGGCTCTTAGTGAAACACATATCCATTTCAAACAGCTAAGTGGAACAATTTATTGGGGGTTTGATTGAATTAGGCACAGTCTTCCGAAATTTTTTTTTTTCAAAAGTAAAAGGGAAAGTCACAGCACAAAATCCTTTTGTGTGCTGTCAGTGGTGCAAATGCAATTTCATCTAGCTTAGTCTGCCTGCTACTGTTTAGCAAGCTAGTCTCCAGAAATCCCAATCCACATTCTCTCTGCCGGTGAAGCGTACTGTACGTCACGTGTGGCGTAATTTAATATGTCACATTAGTACAGGGACATTCAGCAATCCGCATTTCAGTTTGCGTTCTGATTACTTCTTCATGTTTTTGGGAATGCCACATACAGGTACTCTAATTTTTCTGGAGGGCCACCTACACGGTCCTCTGTTTTGAAAACTTTTTTGGACTGCCACATACAGGCACTATCCAAATTTAATTATCTCCATAGCAGCCTCCACACGTCGTCTCCATTGCTGCCTCAACACGTCGTCTCCATAGCTGCCTCCACATGTCGTCCCCTTAGCAATCGAGCTGTGTGCAGGCTCATTTTTTGGATGTTTCACCACATACGTTATTGAACTTGGTCACTCTGTCACCACCATGCTGTGTTATCGACTAATTATACAGTCAGCACAAAAACACAGTTGTTCGTGGTGCACAGTTTGCCCCTTAAGGAGCTACTCACGGTATAAGACCGGTCCACACAGTCTTTGAAAAAGTCCACAGAAATAGAGAAAATAATTTCACTATGACCGTAGCTCCAAATATTCTTCTTCTCCCTCTTATTCTATCTTAAAACATTGCTGAACAGCACCAATCTTCAGTTTCTCCTGCTGAAAATATATCACCATTCAGAGTAGCACCATTGCACTCTCATTCTCCTCCTTTAATTATATTGTAGCTGGAAGAAAATATGTAGGCAGATGGTGTGGTACGTTCCAATAAAGTTAAAATTTATTTCAATTCATCATACTCACAAAAATCCATTAAAAATGTGATCTTAACAAATTCACATAACGGGACGCTAGCTTTCTATCGCCCCGACCCAGGGTTTCGCCGGCAAGGCTTCTTCCGGGGCGGATAGAAAGCTAGCGTCCGTTATGTGAATTTGTGATATGCGCATTTTAATGGATTTTTGTGGTATGATGAATTGAAATAAATTTTAACTTTATTGGAACGTACCACACCATCTGCCTACATATTTCTTCCAGCTACAATATAATTAAAGGAGGAGAATGAGAGTGCGATGGTGCTCGTCTGAATGGTGACATACTTTCAGAGGAGAAACTGAAGATTGGTGCTGTTCATCAATGTTTTAAGATAGAATAAGAGGGAGAGAAGAATATTTGGAGCTCTTAGTGACGCGGTCATAGTGAATTATTTTCTCTATTCTGTGTAATTATACAGTCAACCTTTTGTTCACATAGGATATTCATAGGATTTCAGTGCTTCCTTACTACTGCTTTGGTTCCTCTCTTCTACCATAACCAGGCCAAATACTGATACGTACAGTGCTACACGTTATCCTTGCCAAAAGGAATTTTTTCAATTGGTTTGAAGCCTGAGTCCATTGGGTTATGTCGCCATGCCACTCTCTAGCCTGCCGCTGCCTCTACATGCCGTCCCCTATAGTGTCCAGGTCAATTATTGGGTGTTTTAGATGCTATCTCACCTCTTTCGGTCACTCTGTCATGGCCATGCTGTTGCCCATAATTTTGGCATAATGGTACGATTAAGCAGCCTCAGAGGCATCCATGCATGCTGCCCCTGCTGTTTCCTGTCCAATTCCGTGGAGTTTCCATCATTTTCTGAGGTTTCCAGGTTTTTGGGCAAGCTTCCCTGTGCAGAGCCTTGGTCCCCTTGAAAAATGCTCGAGTCTCCCATTGACTTCAATGGGGTTCGTTATTCGAAACGAGCACTCGAGCATCGGATAAAGTTTGACTCAAATACCATGCACTCGAGCAATTTAGTGCTCACTCATCTCTAATCATGTCCCCTCATAGTTGTCTCTTTACCAAACTAAATAAATCTAGTTGTTTTAAACTTTCCTCATAACTCCATACCCCATATCATTTTTGTGGCTCTTAGTTGTACCCTTTCACACTCCGTGGCATCCTTTTCATGGACTGGTGCCCAGAACTGGGTGGCATATTTCAGGTGAGGCTGAATCAATGACTTGCACAGTGGTAATATTTAGAGATGGGAGAATTTTAAAAAAATTTGATTCGCCGAGTTCTCCAAATTCTCCAAGTTCTTCAAAATTTGTTTTGACCCGAATCAAATCATGTCGAATCACGTTAAAAAACAGGTATTTCCTGGCTGCAGAGAGCCTGTAGGGTGTTGTAGAACGTTGTGCCATGCTTAAATATGCATAGGGAGCGTGGTTTGGTCTTCAAACAATGCTGTGTTTTAGTATGACATGCACATGACAGCCGCCGCTCTTAGACACGCTTCACTCTTCAATTCTATGAGCACTTACAGGGGCCAACTTGACCAAATAAGTGAAGCAGGAACCCAGCCTGACAAGGTAACGTCTGTGCCAACTAGGAAAGACTGAGCTGAGGGCCAAGATTCCAGTTGGCAGTAATTTTGCATTGACATCACTGATCATTTTGCCCTTCTTTTCATCTGTCAGTGTCCGCTTTCAAACGATCAATAATCCATTAGTATCGCTAAAGCCAAAAACAAACAGGAATTGATCCAAAACGGAGATAACCAGTAAATGGGATATGAGTAGTTGGGTGATAGCAGCAGCAGCATGAAGCCACAGAGTGGCACAATGACAGAGTGTGGAAGTGGTGGCAGCAGCACCAACAGGAGGTTAGAGAGTGGCACAATGATAAATTCTGGAGGCAAGAGCAACATGGTAGACCACAGAGTGGCACAATGACAAAGTGTGGAGGTGGCAGCAGCAGAAGGTCAAAAAAGAGGCACAATCGCAGTGTTTGGAGGTGGATGGAAGCAGTAGCATGAGGCCATAGAGTGTCAAAATTACAAATTCTGGAGCTGGCAGCAACATGGTAGGCCACAGAGTGGCACGATTACAAAGTGTGGAGGTGGCAGAAGCAGCAGCAGCAGGAGGTCAGAGAGTGGCTCAATCATTGTGTGTGTATGTGGGCAGCAGCAGCATGAGGCCAGAGAGTGGCACAATGACAAATTCTGTTGGTGGCAGCCACATGGTAGGCCACAGTATGGCACAATGACAGGGTGTGGAGGTTACAGCAGCAGCAACAGCAGCAGGTGGTCACAAAGTGTGGAGGTGGGTGACAATTCTAGTCCCTGGTAAAGATGGTGGGAGGCAAATGGAGAAACTGGCACCAGATTTGTGGCATCAGGCGGGTGGCAGCATCAGAATAGTGGCTGAGGCAGGTAAGGGGGGTCCAGGGGATCCTCTACCTGAGGTGTCCAAGTAGGCTACCACCTGCTGGTGCAGGGTCTGCTACATGTCCTGCTGCTGCTGGTGGTGGCGGCTACCCTCCTCACTAAGCGGGTGAAGGAAGCTGCTCATTAAGGAATCCAGACTTAAGATGCTGCTAAAGGAGCTGCTACTGCTCCTACCCCACCATCTCCCCACAGCAGCCGTGGCAGTAGTACGTGAGCGTTGACTGCCAGGAATCCCTTGCTCAGACCTGACAGAGGATGGACAATGGCGCACATGGGCAGTGGCCAACTGTCTGTACAGTATTTTTCTATAGAAAAAACATCATTTTTCACCGCCTCAACGTCCTTCCCAGCTTCACTTTGTATTCAAAGCAGAGATAGTGCACAAATATTAGTCCAGATCGGACAGTACCTTTCTCACTCTGTCTCCAAAAGAGTAGGATGAGCGTCCTCTCATGTGCTCATCTTCCCGGGTTGGCGTTTCGCTGTCTATAGTTGTATAGACAAACAGCTCCCCTTGGCATAGGTGCTGGAGCCTTGACTGGCTGAAATGGCATGTGTGCCACTCGGTGATGCTGCTGTTGCTGAGGAGGCAGGATGGACCACCACATCTGAGACACGTTTAGTTAGTAGACACAGTTAGCTCCTTTGCCATGCTTCACTTTCTGCCTGCAGATTCTACATATACAAATGCTTGGCTCCTCTGGTATCTTAACAAAAAAACTGCCAAACCTCCGAGTAGGTGATTTTACTGCCAACACTCTGCACTGAGTGACTACTAACGCCGCTGCCTCGCTGAGCCCCTGTGCCACTGCTTACTTGGACCTGCGAATCAGGATTTGTACCCCGTGGCCGTTTAGTTCCCATCCTTGCACTGCTGCCACCCTGCTGACTCACGGCCACAGTAGTGACTTGCTGTCTGCTTCGCTGCATGACGCACAAGCTGACACCCTTTTCTCCCGACAACGATGATGAAGCCCTTGCTTCACTCAGCTTCCATGTACGATCGGCTACATCATCATTAATTTGTTTTTTTCGCTGTCACTGCTATTCTCATTAACGGTCTCAGTATGACAGCCTGACTACTTGCAAGTGCAACACAACCTCCTGTGCCACTCTCCACATCTCTACTTTCCCACCTACTGCATGAGGCAGCGGATGTCTGACCCACCTTTTCACTGCCAAGCAGCTGCTGACTGCCCTCAAAGAATTTTTCATCGCTGTATAGTGGTGCTGAGCCCATACCCCCTAGTAGATCTCTGGATGAGGGAAATGAACAGGACGTAAACTGGTTGAGGACAAGTGAGGGCCGCTGACCTTCTCCTGGGCCATGCAAACAAAGAGTTATGTCTGCCGAACCCACAACTCATGGCTGCAGTTGTCAGATCTCATTTGGGAGGAAGTGGATGACCGAGTCAATTATAATTGTTCAGGGCAAATAGACAGTGTAGATAAAGAGCTGGGAAGAGTCAAAATCCATGGGGGAGGAATTGGGGCTGGATTAAGATTGGGGAACAAGAACAAAAGAAATAGGGACAGGGAAAACCATATAAAAAGTATGTATACAAATGGCAGAAGCCTCACAATCAAAATGGTGTAACTGGAACTCTTAATGTTGGAGCGCAAATATGATATAGTGCAGTGGTGGTGAACCTATGGCACGGGTGCCAGAGGTGGCACTCAGAGCCCTTTCTGTGGGCACCCAGGCCTTCACCCCAGCACAGAATTTGCTAGAAGTGACTCAAGGCTTTTGTCGGCGGGCTTGATGGTAAGGTCGCCGTCATGGGCCAGCTCATTTAATGCAGCTATTTCAGCTTTGGTGATATTCGGACGAGATAAATCACAATCTGTTGTAGTGGTACGTAATTCATGTAACTCATGTTTCACTGCAGCCGTGAATGCGTGCAAACACGTCTGGAGTGAAAGTACTCATATTGCGCAATTGTAATTGCTTAAAAGATAATTCAGTATCACCAGTAACACCGCTTTTAGTACAGACAATCTGGTTAGCAAAATAATGTTTAAGCTTAATATTACGAAAAAAATGTTGCAAATCAACTTCAATTTGAAACCAATTAGGTTAAGAATAGAGATGAGCGAACACACTCGTCCGAGCTTGATGCTCGTTCGAGCATTAGCGTACTCGAAACTGCTTGATGCTCGGACGAGTATTTCGCCAGCTCAAGAAAATGGCATCTCCCGCCGTTGTGTTACAGATGGTTTTTCCTGTCATTCTGGTTTTTGGCTGTTCTTTCTGTTTTCCTTTCAGTTGTCACAGAATTGGCCGATTTTTCACATGCCCGGAGGCGAGATGAAGGTGCCCATATGATGTCTGACAACATGCAGGTGAAAGGTTTTTGTTCAGAAGAAGCAAACGGCCCGAGTGGGCATTTAACTTGGCTTTGGGGGGTCTTTCCCCCCCAACTCTCCCCCCAGCCATTTTCGGGGGGGGGGGGCGCCGATCGTTGCTATAGCAACTCTGGGGTCCGATATGGACGTCTGTGACGTCATCTTACTGGCAGAGTGCCAGCCTATGCATGTACATAGGCTGACACTGCTAAAACCCTGCAATACATCAGTATTGCAGGATATTATCATGAAAAAAGCAATCAGGTCAAAAAGGTTATTCAATAAAAGATAAAGTAAGAAATCAATAAACAATGCTCATAAGCCCCAAAACATATAAAGAGACATATAACGCAAAAAGAAGTCTAAATCATAATACAAACCCCACATATATATTATCACTGCGTCCAAACAACCAATAGAATAAAAGTAAATCATTACTGAACCCGCACGATGAACGCCAAAAAAATACTGTTATAAACCCTCCAAAAATTATGATTTTTACCTATTCAATCCCACAAAAATTTCAATAAAAAGTGATTAAAAAAATATGTGTACTCCAGACTGATACTGTTGCAACGTACAACATCTCCTGCAAAAAAGAAGCCATCAACCAGCTCCATAGCCAAAAAAGGAAAAATGTTATGCCACTTGGAAGACGGCAATGCAAAAATTATAGTTTTTTTCCCCGCATTAAGGTTTTATTTGACAAATTTAGTAAAACGTAAGAAAAAAATATTCATGTCTGGTATCGCTGTAATCGTATCGACCCATAGAATAAAGATAACATGGTTATTTGGCTATACAGTGAACACAGGGGAAAAAAAAGTTAAATATCCAGTACAGAATTGATGCTTTTCTACTGCTAAATTTTCAACAATGGGGGATACCAACCCCAAAATGGTAATGAGGGAAAAAGCATCTCAACCTGCAAAAAAAAGGCAGTCACATTGCCCCAATAATGAAAAAGTGAAAATTTTATAGCCTAATAAAAGGACCAATGAGGAAAGTAAAATCCTGGCAGCTGCAGGGTGCTCCTTCCCTTCTGTGCCTCGCTGTGCGCCCATAAAACAAGTAACAGCCACATGTGGGTCTCTGTACTCAGAAGAAATTGTAGAACAAATTGTATGATGGGTTTTCTCTTTTTTTCTTTTGGAAATGTGTAAATTGTAGGGCTAAATGAAAGTGACAAAATTTGACCATTCTCAATTTCACCTCCATTTTGATTCAATTACTATGAAGATATCACGGGATTAACAATCTTCCTAAAAGCTATGTCTGATAGCTTGAGTGGTGCAGATTTGAAAATGGGTTGATACATAGGGGGGTTTTGATGCTAAATATGTAAAATTTCATTCAAAACTGTGTTTATCCCCAAAATAGTCAATTCTGAAAATCTGAAAAATCGCTATTCGATTTGTAAGCCGCGTGAAGTAAAAATAAATTATACAGACATTTCAAAAATGATGAAAATGTAAAGTATACATATGGGAAATGTAATTCAGAAACTTATTTAGGTGGTAAATCTATCTGGCTGAAAACGCAATGATTTCGAATTTCGAAATTGGCAAATTTTTCAAAAAATTCATAATTTTTTCTTTTTTTTTTGTAAATAAACACAAAACTTATCAGCCAAAATTTACCACTACAATGAAGTACAACATGTGGGGAAAAAAACAATCTCAGAATCACTTTCATAAGTGATAGTGTTCAAAAGTTATAAACATATAAAGCGATGCAAGTCAGAATACAAAAAATGGGGCTAAGCCTTAAAGTGTAACCATCATTTCAAAAAACTTTTGATATGTTGCAGGGCAGGTGATTTTAAGTCCTTTTGCAATTGGATTAGTTACCCCAATCTTGCTCCTTCCTCTTGTATTCTGCAGACTTCCCCTAGATGGCAGTGACTGCTCAGATAGCTTTTACTATGGACATTCCGTCTTCATAAAGAAGCTGAAACTACGGAACAGGAGACACACCCCCATCCCCCTCCCTCCTCACAGCTGATCACCTCATGTCTGCAGCACTCAGTCATGTGCCGAGAGAAGCCCTCACTAATGTAGTGACCAAGCACCTACATTCTTATCTCTCCTAAGGTTTCCCTACACTTGTATGTAACAAAATAATCCACACAGACACAAACTGCAGACCCTCTCCCCTCCCCCCATCACCTCACACAAGGAAATGGCAGGAGACAATCTCCAAGTCTTCATGTGCTGTACTGGAGTGTTACTTAGATAGATAGATAAATATATAGATAGATAGAAGATAGCTCTGGTGACATTGGTCAGCAGCAGGTGCTTGTGATGAGGTGATAGGAGGCAGGCTCCGCCCCTCCATCTTGCTGATTGTAGTTTTTTTGAGAGCTGGAAACCCATGTTGGGCCAAAAGAGGTACAAAATGAGGACCAAGAGGCAAAATACTTTGAGGAATGATTCCCTGGGACACCTGGATCAGATTGTGAGAAGGAAATTACCATTTCTCTGTACGAACTATCATCCCCATCTCTGATTCACCCAATGATGTCAGTGTCATCAAATATTTCTGAATTAAACAATCCTTATCATTTTCTTAAAATCAGATGTATATAATGAATTTAAAAATGGGGCAGCACTGGTCCTTGAGCTGCACCAACCTGACTGGCATCCGATAATACAGTGCCAAACTGGTCACTCTGCATCTCTGAGATGATTTTTAATCCAACTGACAATATGAGGATCTATTTCCATCTCAAGTAACTTATCACCTAATTTCTCTGAAATGATCATATTAAAAGCCCCACTGAAATTGCAAAATGTCAACCTAACATTCATACCCTACACATTCTGGTGCACATGTGCTCTGTGTAAAAGATGTGTAAGCACATCCGTCACACCTAGACCAGGCCTATATGCAAACTGAAGAGGGTCTGAAAAAGGTGCCAGCACACTAGAGAGATGCCTCAAAACCAGATGTTCCAGCACTTTCATGACAAGCGATGTTAAAGGCAACAGTAATCTTATAGCTCCTTATCTTTTTGTTTTTTAAACAGCGGAACCACAAAATATTTTCCATAACTGTTGTCTCATACTGCAAACTACGGGAAAAGATTTTCGCATAAACATCACAAAATTGTTCACTACAAGATCTCACTAGTCTAGCACTTCTGAGGAACATATGTCAACCAATCTATGAATTGTTTTATTTTCCATACAAAGAACACTGGTACCTATGATGTTCCTTAAATAACTCTCTGTTTCCTTGTCACAGAAATCATCAGTGAAACGATTAAAAGAACAGTTCAGTTTATTAGCCAGCTCTTTGTTGCTTCAGCTGTAGCAGACTTCAGTGGTAACCCAGTGACTTAGTCCCTTAGGCCCCTTCCACACTTGCGTTGCAGATCACGTCAGAGTCTGATCAGGATGTGATCAGGGTTTGGTCAGTGAAAAACGCACATTTTGCATCAGAGTGCAATCAGTTTTCAGTCAGAGTTTGTTCAGTGTCTCAGTTTTTCACGCGCGTTTTCAATGCAATTTCAATGCAATTTCAATGCGTTTTTCACGCACAGAAAATGCGCGTGAAATGGACTCAGGACTGAGCTCTATATTTTCTATGGCTATTGCATTGCACTTGCATTGGACTTGCAAGTGTCTCAGCGTGCAATGCGTTTTTGATGCATCTCCATAGACTTGTATGGTGCGTTTTTCACGCGCGAGACTTGCAAAAGTAGAGCATGTCGAGATAAAAACGCACGTGTGTGCGTGAAAAAAAATGCAAGTCTGAAAAGACCCATTGGTTATAATGGGGGTCATTTACTAAGGGCCCGATTCGCGTTTTCCCGACGTGTTACCCGAATATTTCCGATTTGCGCTAATTTTTCCTGAATTGCCCCGGGATTTTGGCGCACGCGATTGGTTTGTGGCGCATCGACGCTGGCATGCACGCAACGGAAATCGGGGGCGTGGCCGAACGAAAAACCGACGGATTCAGAAAAACAGCCGCATTTGAAAAAAAAAATTGGTCGCACGGGCCATACTCACATGCACCATGATGAAGACGATGAACTCCAGGGCACCTCGGCGGACTTCAGCGCAGCAGCGACACCTGGTGGACATCGGGCGAAGTCAAAAGTATGTGCATGGAATGCATTTTTTGTAGTTGTTCTTCACTTAGCAGCAGTAAAGCACTGCAATTTTAACAGATTATGCCAGACTACTGACACAAATCTTTATTTAAATAGTACCATGTAACACTACAGATCATGGGGCCCATATTGTATGTAAAAAAATTAGACATTACATAGGAAAAACATAGTCATTGTAACATCCGTGTCAAAAACGCCCTCTATCTTGTCACGGATGCCCCCGCGATCCATGTCTTTGATTGCTGGCACATCCTTGTCCTCCGATGTGGCACCACCAGCCCCCCTCCCCTCCCCCCCGGGCCCGTACTCACCTCTCCTGGCTCTGGACGCCACCTCGATCCCATCCAGGTTCCACGCCGGCTACCTCTGTAGGCCGCGCTCCTGCTGCTTGCCAAGGTCACTCACTCCCACTGCTAGGGCGTGCGCGCCGACTCTTCTGCATTTAAAGGGCCAGCATCCTCCTAATTGGCGCTGGCATTCCTGGCTCTGCTATATAATCCGGCGGCTCCCAGCATCCCCTGCCGGATCTTTAAGTCATTCTACTGAAATTAAAGCCTCCTGAGCGTTTCTAGACGCCTCTGTGTTTCCTGTGCGTTTCCAGTAGCCTTCGTGTTCCCGTGTTCCTGTGGTGTTCCTGTGGCCTTCCTGTGGTGGTCCTTTACTCCTGTGGCAGCCCTGTACTCCTGTGGCAGCCCTGTACTCCTGTGGCAGTCTTGTACTCCTTTGGTGGTCCTGTACACATGTGGTGGACCTTTACTCCTGTGGCAGCCCTGTACTCCTGTGGTGGCCCTGTCTTCCCAAGGTCTTACCTTCCTGAGGTCCTGCTTTTCCTGTGTCCCTACCTTGGCTGCCACCACGGCCTAGTCGAACAACCTGGTGGCTTCCCGCCGCAGCAAGACCATCCCACTTTGCGGCGGGCTCTGGGGAAGACCAGGGGGCCACTTAGATTCTGGTCCTGGGTTGCGGCTAGTACCCGGGGTGGTCCAGGGAGTCCATAGACTCTTGCCCCAAGAGACTCTCCCACACCCTTGTGTGTGACATATCTGCAGTTGGCAGAAGAGGTGGCGTTAATTTGTGTGTGAACTGTGGCTTGGATTAACTGAGCCACACCCTGCTCCTTGCATTTCAGCCCTGCCTAGCAAGGGTTACTAGCCTGATTGACAGTTCCCCCAGTGTGCTGCTGGAGGCGTGTCCGAAAACTTCCTTATATACCTGCCTACTCCCATCAGACCTTGCAGGTTATTCAGTCTTACCTGTGTATCTTGTGCTCTTGCTATCTTGTTTGCTATTCTGTGTATTGACTTCTGCTTTGCCTACCAACCATTCTTTTGCTATATGATTCTGTACCTTTGCTTCCATCTTGGTTTTGACCCGGTTCTGTCTGACTCCGCTTGTCTGTCAGTATCAGTGATTTGTCCCTCAGTGCTGTTGTCTCTCCCGGTGTTATCCAGCTTTCCCTTAGACCTGTGTTAGATTTCTGTGCACCAGTAAGAACACTGGTCTATCTCAGAATTCATGTTACCTGTCCACTCCACAGTCCAGCAGCTGCCAGACAAGGAAAGTCTTCCCTGTCATCTTGTATGGTTGCTCAGGGACTGTCAGTAAGGTTCCTGATAGTGGGTTTGCCCTTTTCATGGCGGTTTATCTTCTGTAGGCAGGGCCTTAGCCTGCAGGGACATCGCAGGGTGAGTTCGCCACCATTTACCTAGTCTGACAGCTAGCGCCAAGCCTGATTGTGGTTGCGCAGTTGCTGCACAGGTACTGACAGTCATATAACACAATAGGTGCAAGGGCCCTGCTCGGAAGAGCTTATAATCTTCAAAGATTTATGCAATTGTGACTTTTGTTAATTTTCTACCATCCTTGACACTTGGAATCAAGAAAATAAAAATTTAGGTTTGGATCAGGATGCCTTACAATAACTGTCAAAAAAAACACAAAACAATACATTGAATGTTCTTCCTAATCCTTTTTATTGAGACATCCATTAAAGAAACAAGAAGCAGAAAAAAAGTTAAGAATTTTGCATTTTCCAATTTTATATACAACACTGCAGTGTAACCTACTGGAGAAACAATAGAATTTAATGAAGAATTTAATGGAAAGTTGTCAAAAAGGCAGAGTGTAATGGTCATCTGCAATTTGAAACAGACAGCAACTCATAATAATGATGACAAATTGTCATGAAAGTAGAACACAGGAGTATAATTATAAGTTTTTATGCCTAAAGCAACTCACAGGTGTGAGTGATGCAATGAATCCGGGCATGCAACAACAAATTTATATGTGAAGTATGCATCCACCTAGTTTTAACCCTAAAAACTTATACTTTAGAACAAAATATTTACCATGATATTTTAACTAGTACTCATTTAAGGTTACGATGTTAAGCCTAATAATATCATACGGGTTACAAAAGTATTTAAACCCCTCGAACTTTAACTCATTAGTAAATGTTACAGCCACAACACAAACTGTATTTTATTAATATTTTATGTACTGTACCAAATATTTGTGATGTACAAGGGAAATGATTTTATGCTCTTACACATTTTTGCAAATAAACTGAAAATTGTATATGCATTAAACACCGCTGAGCTCTGATGACAGCTGCAAGTCTGTCTTGGTATGTCTCAACCAGTTTTGTATATCTAGAGGTCAGATCTTTGCCTATTTTTCTTATTCAAAATAGCAGTCAGCTTGGTTGAAGAAAGTTTGTGAAGAGCAATTTTATAAGCCAATTTTATATTAATTTATCTTCTGATCAACCTAGTTCTGCAATACACTTCACAACATTCACAAAACAGCTTTTGTTAAACTGAGAATAAGAAACAGATGTATTCTAATAACTAAGTAGGTGACTTATAAAGGCAATTAGACACACTATGGGAGATATATCAATGTGTCTATATCAGCATTTTGAAATAATTTGCGCCACATTTATTGAGGGTTAAAGGGTTTTAGGCATTTTCTGACTTGTCTGAAAAGAGGCTTGTCCCCCAGAAAATTCTAAAATTGCGACACAGCAAACTAGACCAACTAATAGGAGGTGCAAAGTATGACTCGCCAGTCTTATACTGCATCAGATTGATCATCCAGCATCAGACAATTCCACTCCCGGTCCAGATGAACTGTTTTTGCTAGGACAGACAAACACATGCAGATTAGAACATTCCATTTTCCAGCTAACCCCTGTAAGGTTTTCAGGGAGAAGGGAATCTGCAATTACAGTGGTTCCAAATCGACCCATATGTAGTCTGTGGGTAAAATTAAAAAAAATAAACTTATTTACTCACATCTACAGATCCTGCACCTCCTGTGATGCAGGAAGTGAAGCTTCATAGCACATTTTCCATGCTTACAGCAGTTTTGCAGTAAAGCTGGGGTGTACTACAGTGGCTTCAACTGCAACAATGCACAGGCATTGAGGACGAGCTAAGTTTTTGGGGTTTTTTATGCTACAACATAAAAATTCCAACAGGGTGATTTGGGACACTAAACCACCTACTAATAACGGCCTGTTTGTGTTTTTTTTTTTTTAGTTTTCAAAAGAGCTTTATTGAAAGATATGCAAGTAACAGTAATAACTAACTAGGTGACTTATAAAGGCAATTAGACACACAATTCCCACGCTCCAGATATAGGTTTGTCACTTTTGTTTCCTATAGCTGGTGAGAGAGTGTTGGGTTTAGGGGCATATTGTCTTGCTACTAGAAGGGTCCCTTTGGATATCTCATTAATAAGACTTTGGCATGCAGTGGAGGTCATATCCCATGCCCACGCTAACCTGGGTGGTAAGAGCAGCAAGTGTTCTATATCTGTCCCTAAGATGTTTGCTGCCTTGTTGTTCAATTGTATCCATCTGCTGAGGTGGATTGCAATATAGTACTTTTTGGGGTCTGGGAGTCCTATTCCTCCCTCTCTTTGGGGTTGTATCAACCTATTATAAGATAATCTGGAGCTGCCTCCCTTCCATAGGAATTTTCTGAATAATGATCTAATAGACGTAAAGAAAGTCTGGGCTAAGTGTATGGGGACCATCTGCATCAGAAATAAGAGTTTGGGCATTATAAATGTTTTCAATAGGTTCTTCCTTCCTTACCAAGACATGAAGGGTGCTACTAGGGTTTTTAGTTGTTGGTCTATTTGGGCTAGTAAAGGTTGGTAATTATCTTTGTAGAGGGAGGTGGTGTCGTTAGAGATATAAATTCCTAGGTATTTGATTTTGGTAGAATGCCATTTAATTGGAAATGTGTATTGGAGGTGTCTAATTTGCGATAAAGGTGCTGATATTTAGTGCTTCAGACTTGTTAAAATTTACCCTGAAATTGGATAATTGTCCGAATTCATCCATAATTTGAAAGATGTGGGGGAATGCCGTGTTTGAGTTCGTGATCATCATTAATAGATCGTTCGCGAAAGTGGCATTGAGATTGGAATTAGGGCCAATTTTCAGTCCTTGTATCTGGGGGCATTCTCTGAGAGTTTGGAGCAGAGTTTCCATTACTATGATAAATAGGGAAGGGGAGAGTGGGCACCCCTGTCTGGTTCCATTTTGTATGTTAAATGATTCTGAATAAGTACCATTAACTTTAATTCTGGCGCTAGGATGGATATATAACGATTGGACTGCGACTATAAAAGGGTCAGGGAATTCAAACTTTCGCACATAATCCAAACTTTCAAACATATATATCTAGCTTATTCTATTGAAGGCCTTCTCGGCATCCGTGTCGAGAAGGACCAGTGGTATATTTTTATGTTTAGCGTAATTGATAGCGTGGATGACTCTATAGGAGTTTTGATTCCCCTCTCTGCAAGGGACAAATCCGTCTTGATCCTGGTGGAGAAGTCTGTGTAGTAGTTTATTCGATCTTTTGAAAGGATTTTTGCCCAAATCTTTACATCAAGGTTGAGTAAAGAAATGGGTCGATAACTTCCAAATTTTTCTGGGGCTTCGCACCAAGTGGTTAGGTGGGGGACTAAAACATCTGCAAACTTTTTATAGTATGTAGTTGGTAGGCCGTCTGGTCCAGGGCTTTTATGTAAAGGTAAGGAATTTATAATTTTCCAAACTTCCAGTTCAGTTACTGGGCGTATCAGTTCCTCGGCCTCTGAGGCATTTAGGGATGGAAGTTGTATCTCCTCTAAAAAGAATCTTATTTTGGCTATTGGGTCAGAGCCATCTGTAGGTGTGAAGGGTAGGATATTGTATAGTGTTTTGTAGAAATTTTGGAATTCTTTTGCAATTTTCCTGCTGTCACTGGTTGATGATTGGTCTGTTTTGGTTATGGATTTGATGTATTGGTTAGATCTCTGCTTATGCAGAAGTTGTGCCATCTGTTTATAGCCTCTGTCTCCATGGGCATAGTGTAGATATTTGCAAAACATGTAGATTTTAGCTGCCTTTAGGCTGAGGCAGTCTATCAATTGCTTCCTTATGGTTGTGAGTTCCTGAAAAACAGAGATTGCTTGGCATTTTTTATGAACTATCTCTAGTTTATAAATTTTTTGTAGTAAGTCAATGTTTTTAGATCTTTTTTTTTACCCAGCTCCTAGGGCCAGGAGTTCACCTCTTATGAACATCTTATGTGCTTCCCACGTTAGTGGAATTGAGGTATTGTTTGGCGAATTACGAGCAAAGAAGGATAGCAACTTCTTTTTCGTTTACCTCCATTCATTCATCAGAGTATAAGATTGTCTCATTCAGTCGCCATATCCCTTGGGGGCGTGGCAGAGATTCTATTGTTAATTGACTGGTGCATGATCTGAGACCTATCTAACTCCTATGTCTATTTCACGTACCACTGGTAGGAAGGAGCTGGGTAGAAATATATAATCTAGTCTTTGGAAAGAGTCGTGGGCCGATGAGTAAAGGTTCATTGTCCGTCATTATATCTATATCTATTAGATCTATTTTTTGCAGAGTTTTGTGTAGTTTGGCTAAGGTTTTTTGGGAGTGGGCTGAAGTTCCTTTTGAGGAGTCTAAGGTAGGGTGTAAGGCTATATTTATGTCGCCTCGCACGATAATTATACCGTCTGCAAAGCTCTATCAACCAATCCACCTGGCCTGTGTTTGGTACGTACAGATTGGCCAAAGTGACTCTAGTGTTGCCTAGAAGACCATTAATAAAAAGGAATCTACCTTTGCTATGCTGAAAGGAGGCTCTATGTTTAAACAGTATTTTCTTGGCTATGGCTATTGTAACCCCTCTTGCTGCCTTTTCATAAGTGCTATGGAACCACTGCTGATACATGTATGTAGGTAGCTTTGGTATTTTTGTTTGTTTGAAATGAGTTTCTTGTAGATAGCGTATTTCGGTTTGGGACTTACACAATAGGGTGAAGACCTGAGACCTCTTCTGTGGTGTATTTAGGCCATTGACATTAAATGTTGCAACGGTTACCGTAGCCATATTTGCTTGTTATCATGTTGCTGCATACCAATGTAACTCATAGTTAGCTCTTTTTTGGCGGAAACACGGATCTCTCGAGACAGTGGTTGGCTGGCTTGATCAGGTGACCCTGGAATAGACTAGCCCCTGCCCGTGCTGCTCGGATCATTCTCTAGATAGATTTCATGCTAGGCTGCAGATGGATGCTGTTAGGGAGAGAGTTGCTGCTGCTGCAGGAATAGCGTTAGGGTGTTATATTAGCTTACTGTTAGGTAGGAGTGAGTCTACAAGAACCCAACAGCCCTTGTTAGGGCTACAATAGCGTTATATATATATATATTTTTTTTTGTTTGCTTGTGGCTGGGCTTGCTGGCACTAGTAGTGCAGCTAGTACCATATTGTGAGGAATTTGCAGGGAGACTTGCGACCGTTGTGTTTAGCTCTTAGTGACACACATATCCATCTCAAACACCTAAGTGGGAAAATTTATTAAGGGTTTGATTTTTTTATTAGGCACAGTCATCGATTTATTTTTTTTTACTTTTATTTTTTTTTATAACTCAAAGTCATCTGGCATAGCAGTGTGCTTTCAGTGTAGGCTAGAAAATAGCCATAGGAGAACCCAAATGGCTTACTTAGGCCTA